>VZQC01008134.1:464517-698323 GCA_009823505.1 Rhizomys pruinosus
TGAAAGAAAAATGGGAAACCATCAACCCCAAATACTTACCTCTGAATGTACAATTTAAATACATTGATCAGGAGTTATTGTCAATAAAAGTAGCACAAAAGCAATGTGAAAACTACACAAGGACCAAAAGACACTGAAAAGAGAAGTCCTAGACCTGCAACACCAGATGCTAGAGAATGTGGTGGGTCAGAAAGAAGCAGAATGTTGGAGGGGTAACAAAAGAGAAGGCCATCATTAGAAGAGGCATCAGGACAGGGAGGTCTGCTTCTGCAGGCTGACTGGACTCTAACACCCCTAAATTCATTTCACTGCATTGAACATGTGTGACTGCCACTTGTCTTATAATAAGTCACCTTTGCAGACGTCTAGAAGGCAGCTGACATCTGCTTACCCTTTAATCAGTTTACTTCCATCATTGTAACACAGCTGGTCTCTCAGATGGTGACTTTCAGTGCTGTAATGACAAACTGTCAGAAAATGTGACTGCTAAGAGGAAATGAAAAAACTGAGATGCAGAAGTTTACCATCCATTTGCATTGTTCTTAAGTTATATTGTTCATTTTTTAATTGGAGGGACTGCATTCTGTGTATTATCAGATTACACAAGTGCTAGCATAAAAATTATTCAGAGCTGAAGTTGTAGCTCATTGGCAGAAAGGTCATTGTGTAGCAAGCACTAGGCCCTGAGTTCGGTCTCCAGCCCCAACAAGGAAAATGGAGACTGAAGAGGCTGGAGAGCTTGGTTCACTGGTTAAGGCACTCACTGCTGTTCTTGCCAGAAGACCTAAGGTTTTTTTTTTTGTATGGGTTTTCTTTGTTTCTATTGATCTCCACCAGAGCGGAGTCTCGCGCCTTGGACTTGTTCTTGGTAATAAGTCTTTTCCTTTGTCTGTGCGCGTGGCTAAGAAAGCGTTCTACTAGCGGTGGTGATCAGGTCATTCTCAAGAGGTAACTTTCTTTTAGCTCGTGGTGATCAATTGTATTGTGTGCAGACTATAGCGATCTCTTTTGCGTGAACGAATGTGGCACTGCCTTTCTGTTTCCTGAATGGGGTACGAAAGAAAGCACACTCCTAGAGCTGTATTATAATAGTAATATCCAAGAGCCGTTCTCGTAGGTATGCCTCCCTGACTTGGGCGCTTATTTTAAAGTGTCCCATAGGTTTTTCTGTTGTATTGATCTATCATGTACATCAGTCATCCAGGAATGTTTTATTTTCTTTCTTTTTTTTTCCTGACCCATTATTCAGAGAGAGTGTGTTTAGTCTCCATGTGTTCTTGTAGGTTGTAGGGTTTATCCTGGTGTTGATATGAGTTTTATTGCACTGTGTCTGATAGAATGTATGAGATTATTTCAATCTTTTTGTATTTGTTGACGTTTTCCCCCCTGTGTCCCAGTTATATGGTCTGTTTTGGAGAATTGGTTCGTGGGGATGTGAGAAAGTGTATGTTGTGTTTGGGTGAAATATTCAATAGATGTCTGTGAGGTCCATTGGTGTCATTATATCATTCAGTTCAGATGTCCTCTCTGTTTATCCTTTGTCCTGTTGATCTGTCTAAAGACTTAGTGGGTATTGAAGTCCCCTACTATTTAGTGTTCTGGGGTTAATTGTGCCTTGAGATCCTGAAGAATGTCTTTACAAAGTATTGGTGCACCAGCGTTTGTGTCGTATATATTCATGATTGTGAGTCCTTCATCATCAATTTTCCTTTAATAAAGATGTAATGGCCTCTTTGTCTCCTTTTGATTTCTTTTGCTTTGAAATCTATTTTGTCTGATATTAGAATATCAACACCTGCTTTCTTTGGCACCATTTTGCTGGAAACTTTTTCCATCCCTTTACCTTAAGTTGGTGCCTATCCTTGAAATTGAGATGGTTTCTTGTAGACAGCATATTAGAGGATTTTTTTCCTAATCCATTCTCCCAGTCTATGCCTTTTGATTAGGGAGTTCAGCCCATTAATATTTAAGGTTATAATTGAAAGATGTGTGTTGCTTCCTTTCACCTTATTATCCATTTGGACTTTTAGTCTCTGATTCTACTCCTACGGTTATGTTTTTATTAGTTTCTTTTCCTAGATGCTTGAGGATAATTGCTCCTTCTTTTGCCATTTGAGATTTGCTTCAAGTATTTTCTGGAGGGTTGGTTCTGGACATGTATTCTATCATCTTGTTTATGTCATGGAAGATTTTTCTCTCTCCTTCAACTGTAATTGAATTTTTGCTGGGGTAAAGTATTCTGGGTTGGCATCCATAGTCCCTTAACACTGGAATGCTTTGCTCCATGTTCTTCTTGCTTTCATGGTTGCGCTGGGAAGTCAGTTGTAATTCTGATGGTTTCCCTTTGTATGTGACTTGTTTTCTTTTGTGGCCTTCAGAATTTATCTTTGTTTTGGGCATCTAGCCATTTAACTATGATATGGCATGGGAGTTTTTTCTGATCTTGTCTATTTGGAGTATGTGCTTCTTGTATTTTGAGTGGTTGTCTATTTTTAGTTTGGGGAAATTTTCATCTATTATTCTGTTTGAAGATCTGATCAAACTATTCTCTTGAGATTCTTCTCCTTTCCTCTATTCCTATGATGCAGAGGTTGATCTTTTCATAGTGTCACAATATTTCCTGGTTGTTCCACTTTTGTGTATTTTAAATTTTCATTTTTAATTTATGTTAGCTTTTAGTTGCTTTGTGTTATGTTCCAGATCTGATATCTTTGTTCTTTCTCTCCATTCCTATTTCTGAGGCTTTTTCCTTTCTTCTTTGATTGGATGACAGTTTTATTTCCTTTTTCATTCATCCTGTGATTTCTTTAATATATCCATTCCTTTTTGAGCTTCTCATCTCTTCATGGTGCTCCTTACTTCGTTGGTTGGCTTCTTTTTCGTTTTTCTACTTCCTTAAGGTGTTTGTTTTTTCTCCCTCTAGTTCTTTCTGGTTTGTCATTCTTCCCTTTTGGTCTTTGATTTTTACTTCTCTGAACTTAGTTTGTCATTGTATCCCTCTATGGTCCTTTTTGAGTTTTCATTCTCTCTCTTTAGTTCTCTAATTCTTCTTTATTTCTTTAATTTCTCTGCATAGTCTGCAATTATTCCTCTAAAGTCTGTTTTCTGGGTCACCTCCAGGGGTTTCCCATTGCAGCTATCTCCTACAGGGTTGGTAGAGCTTGGTTGAATTATCCTGCACCTTTCCCATGTTGTCCCTTCATCATGTCCCTGACATGTGGGTTTCCCTTTCGTGATTCAAATCACAAATGCCTTTTCAGTGTGTTGAAGGCTGAAGGCTTGTTTTGTTTTGCTTGCCTCCTTCTGATGCTTTTTTTTTTCTTTATTTTTCCCCCACAAGTGTCGACTTGTCTAGTTTCAGGCTTTACTTTGTTTAATATTTGGAATTGGAAATCTAAGTCACTCTTTCCTTTCCTGTTCTGAGGGTTCTCCTAAAAAAATCCACTTGGATACTCTCTCCTCAATTCCAGTTGTTGGCGGGCGGGGGGGGGGTACACCTATCTGGAGCAGTGCTGGGCTGCTCCAGGTGATCCTAGCAAGTCTGGAACCTGAGCCCCCAACACAGGACCTCACTATGGCACCTGAGCCAGACCCAGACCCCAATTAATATTTAAGGTTATAACTGAAAGAAATGTGTTGCTTCCTTTCACCTTAATATCCATTTGCATTTTGGGTCTAGATTTCTACTTCTGCAGTTATGCTTTCATTAATTTCTCTTTCTAAGTTCCTGGGGATTGTTGCTTCTTTCTTCCTTCCTTTGAATTGCTTCAAGTATTCTCTGAAGGGTTGGTTTTCTGGACATGTATTCTATCATCTTGTTTATGTCATGGAAGATTTTTCTCTCTCCTTCAACTATATTCAACATTTTTGCTGGGTATAGTAACCTGGATTGGCATCTATAGTCCTTTAACACTGGGAATGCTTTGCTCCACGTTCTTCTTGCTTTCATAGTTTGCAATGAAAAGTCAGTTGCAATTCTGATGGGTTTCCCCTTATATGTAACTTGTTGTTTTTCTCTTGTGGCTTTCAGAATTTTGTTTTTGTTTTGGGCATCTAGCATTTTAACTATGATATGGTGTGGGGAGTTTCTTTTCTGATCTTGTCTGGAGTTCTATGTGCTTCTTGTATTTGTATTGGTTTCTCTTTTTTGTTTGGGGAAATTTTCATCTATTATTTGTTGAAGATTTGATCAATTCCATTCTCTTTGGATTCTTCTTCTTCCTCTATCTCTATGATGTGGAGGTTTGATCTTTTCATAGTGTCCCACAATTCCTGGTTGTTCCACTTTTGTGTACTTTTAAATTTTTCATAATCTTTACTCTAGGTTTTTAGTTGTTCTGTGTTATCTTCCAAGTCTGATATTCTTTGTTCTGCTTCCTCCATTCTACTTCTGAGGCTTTTTCCATTCCTTTCCTCTTGATTAGATGAGTGTTTGATTTCCTTTTTCATTTCATCTTGTGATTTCTTTAGTATTTCCACTTCCTTTTGGAGCTTCTCAATCTTTTCCTGTAGCTCTTTGCTTTGCTGGTCGGTTTCCTTTTTTATTTCAACATGGGATCTTTTCAAACTTCCTCCCGGAGTTTGTAATTTTCTCCCTCTAGTTCTTTCTGGCATTTGTCATTGTCTCCCTCTAGGTCCATCTTGAGTTTTTCATTCTCTCTCCTTAGTTCTCTGACTTATTCTTTATATTCTTTGATTTCTTTGAATATGTCTGCAATTTTTCCTCTAATATCTGTGTTCTGGGTCAAGCCCAGGGGGAATCCCACTGTGGGAATCTCCCACAGGGTTGGTAGAGCTTGATGTAGAATTATCCTCCACCTTTCCCATGTTGTCCCTTCATCATGTTCCTGGCATGTGGGTTTCTCTTTGCCTGTATTCCAATTGAATCCCAAATGCCTCTTCACTGTGATGAAGGCTTGCTTTGCTTGCCTCCTTCAGATGCCTTTGTTGTTTTGTTTGTTTGATTGATTTTTCTCCTTGTTTATGGAGTGTTGACTTGTCTAAGTTTTAGACTTTATATTGGAAGTCTAACTCACTCTTCCCTTTCTGTTCTGAAGGTTCTCAAAAGAATCAGTTGGACACTCCCTCAGCAATTCCAGTTGGGGGGGTATGCCTGTTTAGCCTGCTGGTACTCTGTGCTTCGGGTGGTCCTGGGAAATCCCTGATCTAAGCTCTGTGCACTCAAGTCTCACAGTGGCAACAGGCCCACCTTTTATACCAGCTAGCAGGACAACTCCGCCCCCACGGCCACACAAGACAATGATTTAATCAAACCAATGAGACAATTATCCAACAACCCAGAGATAGAATTATCCAACAATCCTCCTGGTTGAAGTGCCCGGCTCTTACCTGTGCTTCAGATGGTCCTGGGAAATCCCCGATCTAAGCTCTGTGCGTGCACTCCAGACCTCTGTTTTCAACCTGTCATCTTCATTCCAGGTTCTACCATCAGGGTAACCTAGAAGTCCTAAAAGGTGAATACTTCTGGCCCCAGGGTCCTCAGCCCCTATGAGTATCCCTGGTGTGCTCTTCAGCATCACTGGGTGGGCAGCAGCAGCTTCCAGGGCAGCCTGGGCAATGACATGAGTCTATCAACCTATGATAGAGACAGAGAATGGATTCATCCTCATCAAGAAGGATGTGAGTGAAAGACACACCAAGCAGAGATGGAGTCTAGCCTGGAAACACTGACAAACAAGGTCAGCTCCCTCTTGCAGATTCAGAAGGAGAACAATGCATTGTAAGTAGTGGTTGTTGGACATCTCCAAGGTGCTGTCCACGCACAATATCTTCTCCCTGGACATGGATATCATCATCACCAAAGTCCATGTCCAGCCTGAATAGATCCCAACACTAGCTGAGCTGAGGCTGGGAGTATATATATCAGGTCAGGTCTGAAGATCTACAGGCACTAGCTGGGAAATGTGGGGATGGCTTGCCCCTAATGAAGAGGAACTCTCCAAGACAAATCATTAGCCACTGGCAGACAGACATCCAGGTCCCCAAAGGCCACAGGGCATGTCTGGAAGCTGCCATTGCTGATGTTGAGCATTGTGAGGAACTGGTCACTGAGGAATGACAAGTCCAATCTGACTAGACTGGAGGCTGCCCTGCAGCATTGGGCTGGTTTGGACATCAAGGTCGCCATCTACTGCAAGCTGCTGGAGATCAAGAGACAGTGGGAATCTGGGCTGCAGAATTTGAGAATCCATATGATGACTGCTGATGGCTATTCAGGTGGGCTGAGCTTGGCCTACGAGGGCCTCAGGAGCCCTGGGTTCAGCGATGGTGTGACCACCTTTCAGTCCAGCTTTAGCACTAATGGGAGCTCAATCATACAAAGTTTGTGGATGGGAAGAAAATTCTATAGCCACCATGGGAAGCTGGTGTGGGAAGCTGGTGTCTAAGTTCTTTGATGTCCTCACCAAATGAATGGTCAGAGCATTCCCCCTCCCAGCTTGTTCTTCTCCTACAGCTTCCTCCCCACCTCCCAGGGTGAGGAAGCTGTGGGAGAGATAGCTATCTGGGGGAGTACAGAAAGCCAGAGGCTCACTGGGGGCTTAGCCTTAGCTTCCAGTCTACCCTCAGGAGGGTCTCTTGCCCAGGACATCCCTCTGTGATGCCTTCACCAAAAAAAAAAAACCAATTCAATTGTCTTTTCTAAAATAAAGTCGCAGTTAGCTCTACCACACTCCCCTCCTAAAGTGATACTTTGAGGCTAGCTATGGTGGAGTTCACCTATATAATCTTGGTATTTGAGAAACGGAGACGGGAAGATGGCCAATGTGTCATATAATGAATTCCAGACCAGCTTGGGCTAGTGAGACCCTGTCTCAAACAAAGAAAATCTTTTAAGGATTGTTCTATTTATTTTTGTGCATGTGTGTACATGTATGTATAATGGGTGTGTATGTGCACATTCCTGCATATGAATGGATCTCCACATATGTGGAGATCAGAGGAGAACCTCATATCCATCCTTGCCTCCTACTTTGTTTGAGACAAAGTCTCTGTTGATTTTCCCCTATATATTCCAGTCTAGCTAGTGTGTGAACCTCTAGGAATTCTCCTATGTCTACCTCCCATCTGCCCATAGGAGTGCTGGGATTAGAGATGCTAGCTAGCTTTCCATGTCTGACTTTATACATGAGTTCTGGAGAATTGAACTCAGGTCCTTGTACTTCCACAACTGAGCTGTCTTCTCCAGTCCAAGCAATTGATTTTAAGCAAGAATTACTTGGAGACATGTATTGACTTAAAATAAGGATAGGGCATCATCTTCTCAGTTAGTTTTTGTTTGATTTTTTGTTGTTGTTGTTGTTGTTGTTGTTGTTACTTTGTTTTGTTTTGTTTTGTTTTGGTCTTTTCGAGACATGGTCTCCCTGTAGCCCCAGCTGTCCTGGAACTCCCTCTGTAGACCAGGCTGGCCTTGAACTCACAAAGATCTGCCTGCCTCTGCCTCCCAAATGCTAGGATTAAAGGCGTGTGCCACCAAACCCAGCTTGTTTGATTGTTTTTTGAGACAGGGTCTCACTATGTAACCCTGGCTGGTCTGAAACTCTCTATATAGACCAGGCTGGCCTCAAACTCACAGAGATCTGGTGCCTCTGCCTCCTGAGTGCTGGAATTAAAGGCGTGTGCCACCAGGTCAGGCCTAGTTCTTTTAATTTCAAAATTAATAAAACAGTTTCTGGAAGAATTAAATTAGCATAAGAATAGGATTGATTAATACAGTCAAGGGTGAAGGGAGCTAGACAATCTTGAATGTGCATTTAAGTTTAATTAGTACCTACTATGTACAGGACACTGTGATCAAACCTAGATGGCTTCTAACCTTAATCTTCATAGTTATTTTGTAAAATTCATATTAGGGCTCTCATGTTACAGATGAATTAATCAAGGATAAGAGATGTTAACTGATAATCCTAACATCACCGTTGGGCATAAGTATGCAAGTAACTAGTGCTTACAGAATCAATGCATAAATTAATAAGTTGCAGAGATGGGGGCTGGAGAGATAGCCTAGCAGTTAAGAGTGACGACTGCTCTTGCAGAGGACCTGGATTCGATCCTCAGCACCCACACGGCGGCTGAGATCCGTCTGTAACTCCAATTCCAGGAGAACTCCAGTTCCAGGGGAATCCGACACCCTCTTCTGACCTCTGCAGCATTGCATGACACGGGTGCACAAACCTACACACAGACAGTATATTCATATAAATAAATAAATAAATAAATAAATAAATAAATAAATAAATAAGGGCCGGGCGTGGTAGGGCACACCTTTAATCCTAGCACTTGGGAGGCAGAGGCAGGCAGATCTTTGTGAGTTCAAGGCCATCCTGGTCTACAGAGTGAATTCCAGGACAGCTGGGACTACAGGGAGACCCTGTCTTGAAAAGACAAAAAATAAAATAAATAAATAAATAAATAAATAAATAAATAAATAATAAGTTGCAGAGATGGAATGTGAGCTCAAGCAGCCTGATTACAATACAAGTTCATCACTTTCGGGTTTTGATGGTCTGATGGACTGTATGGACAACACGAAGACTTGCTCAACAGGCAGATGAAATGTGTCTGTCAAGAGACTCTCCCCCAGCTAATAATGGAGACACTTGGACAAGTTGTTTCTCATGCATGCTTTCATTCATTTCATCAACAAAATTTTAATAAGCACATATTATGAAGCTGGTACTGTTCATTAATTACTTCATGATTTAGAGAGATGGTATGTAAGTCAAGATGAGGAATTTCTACCTTACATGGTTATAATAAGAAACCACTAACTCAGCTAGGGACACAAGGCACAATCTAGTGGAGAAAGGATAAAAAAAATCAAATGAATACAGCAATATTTCCAAGGGAACTCATGGATGAGCCTTAGAGGAGTGTTCATTTTCTTTCATTTGCCTTTTGGCTAACTTTGATCATTGTTTTCCTTTAAAAATAATATTAAGAATCCAGACATAGTGGTACATGCCTGTAATCCCAGTTCTCAGGAGGCAGAGGAAGGCAGATCTCTGTGATTTCAAGGCCAGCCTGGTATACATGGGAGTTCCCGGCCCAGCGATGTGCTAGAGGGAGCCTTGGCGTTATCTCAAAAAAAATAAAAAATCAACAAAAGAATAGATAAAAAAAAAAAAAAAAAAAAAAAAAGGTGTTAAAGGACTGTGGAGATGACTCAGTTGGTAAAGTGCCTGCCATGTAAGGATGAGCTCCTGCACTCTCCCAGGTAAAAGCTGGGCATGGTGATGCGCATCTCCCACCGCGCACACTAGGACAATCCCTAGGGCTCATTGGCCAGCAAGCTGAATCTATGAGTTTCAGTTTCAGTAAGACACCCTGACTCCAAAAGTAAGGTGGAGAGAGATTGAGGAAGACACCTGATGCTGACCTCTGACCCCTATACACATGTGCACACACATGTGCAGTAATCTACACAAATACATACACACATGCACACGCATTTACATACACACATAAATTTTTAACAGTGTAATTTCACTTTAAACAAATACAGGTGGTAAGAGATATAATTCTATGTGGTCACGTAAAGCAAAACAATCATCAGCATGATTTGGCCAGATTTATTTCCTAAGATAATAATGATAAAAAATGAATCTTGGCATCTAGTTTCTCCATAGGCCTACATTCCGTTTTCAGTTAGGGAACTTGTCAAAACAAGTTTTCTGTGTCTTTGTCTCTTCTTTCATGAACTCTGTGAGCTGCAAAAGCCACCGTGTTCCTGTGTGGCCCAGATCCTCCCAGTGGAAATGCAAATCCTACAGAACTGTTCATCCTCTCAGCGTGTCAGGGAAGGTAGATATTTTTGGTTGGAACTTTACCAAGATACAGCACTGCTTCAGCACATACACACACACAAAACTTTGTTTTTGTACATCTCTCAAAGCTGCTTATAATATTCCTCAGGAAAAGAATCCACACACAATGTTGAAACCACATGTCTTGGAAAAGAGTCAAAAGATTTGTAGTTTGGATCAGAAAGGGAGTATTAAAATAGCGTCTCTATCAACTAAAGTCACCACTCCAAGATCACTCATGCTTTCTTTAGTCCTTAGGTGAAGGTGATGGAGGGGTTTGCCAATAAGCCATTTTCCTTGAAGACAGTTATTTACATCTTCCAGTGCACCTAGTCTTTGGTTTTCGACCATTGGATGCACCCTGATACTATCAGAGAATTCCTATTTTGTAAATTCCTTTTGGAAACTTCAAACACCATTGACATCTCCAAGATCATATTAGAGTTTACCAATCCCAATTCTGACTTGGACACAAAACTCTGATACTTTTTGACATAGGAAGAACATGCTATACTTGGCTTTGATGCACCTCGTTTTATTTCTCGAGTAAATAAAGCAGCAGGTGATAACCATTGTGCCCCATTGCCTTTGATACTCGCACATGCTCACCTCCGAGACTTGACCGGCCATTTTGAAATCATGTCCAGTCAACTTCATTAGCATCTGAGCCTTGAATTATCTATTAACTAACTAAGGGACTTTTTATTAAGGACATAGAAGAGGATATAACATTCTTTCTTGTCCACATTCTTTCTTATGTGAAAATGAATCTTTTTGCCAGATCATGACGACAGTGATTATTCTGCTGTACATGACCATGTAGAATTGCGTCCCTCACCACCTGCACTTGTTTGAAGTGAAATGATACCATTTAAAAAAGACTTGCCCAGCGGGCGTGGGGGCGCATGCCTTTAATCCTAGCACTTGGGAGGCAGAGGCAGGCAGATCTTTGTGAGTTCAAGGCCAGCCTGGTCTACAGAGTGAGTTCCAGGACAGCTGGGACTACAGGGAGACCCTGTCTCAAAAAGACCAAAAAAATAAAATAAAATAAAATTAAATTAAATTAAAAATTAAAAAAGACTTGCCCAGCACTCAGGAGGCAGAGGCAGAGGCAGAGGCAGAGGCAGAGGCAGAGGCAGAGGCAGAGGCAGATAGATCTCTGTGAGTTCAAAGCCAGCCTGGTCAACAGAGCAAGTTCCAGGCCAGTTGGGGCTACAGGGATACCCTGTCTCAAAAAGACCAATAAATAAATAAATAAATAAATAAATAAATAAATAAATAAATAAATAAATGACTTGCCAAATGACTAGTCTAAAGTTTTTATTTAACCCTCAGACAGAAAGCATTTGGGGATGGGGAGATGGCTCAGTTGGTAAAGTGCTTACTGTGCTAGTTGTGCCCTGAGCTCAATCCTTGGAACTCAAATAAAGTGCCAGGAAGTGCAGCCAAATGAACCCTTGGGCCTCACCTGCCAACCAGCCTTCCCTACATAGGGTGTTCTAGGCCAGTGTGAAACCCTGTCTCTAAAAAGGGGGGATAACCCCAGAGGAATATCACCTGAGGTTGTCCTTTGGCCTCCTCAAGCATGCACAAGCATGCATGTGCCCTCACACATGTGAATACTCACCCACACACTCACACCCACAAAAAAAAAAAAGCATTTTGTTGTCATCTGCAAAAGAGGCACTGAGAAAAAAGAAACGCTGTCTCCTAGAACACAAGAGCATGCTAAGCCCAGGTCTTGGTGGGAATGAAATACTTACTATCAGCTTAAGAGGAAGAAAGGTCCATCTGGGGCCTCAGATTCAGAGGTTTGAACCTCTGTTGCTCTGGGCCTGTGATAACATCATGGAGAAGCATGTGGTGGCATAGGCTACTTAATAAGGCAGCCAGGGAACCAAAGTGAGGCAGAAAGGGGCCTGTAGTGATCAGGTTCCCACAGTCCCCTTCAAAAGCACACCCCAACAACCCAACTTTTTTCTTCTAGACCTCTCAAAGCTTCCACTGCTCCCAACAGCACCAACCTGGGAACCAAGATTTTATTTTATTTATTTTTTAATTCTTTTTAATTAATTTTATTTATTTCTGTATGTGTATGAATGTACTGTCTGCATGCAAGTTTGTGCACCCGTGTCGTGCAATGCCACAGAGGTCAGAAGAGGGTGTCGGATTCCCCTGGAACTGGAGTTCTCCTGGAATTGGAATTTCAGACAGTTCTCGGCCGCCATGTGGGTGCTGGGTATCGAACCCGGGTCCTCTGTAAGAGCAGTTGGCACTCTTAACCACTAGGCCATCTCTCCAGCCCCGGAACCGAGATTTTAAAACAGGGCCCTTTGAGGAACATTCTAGATGCAGAGTATAACCGAGAAATCCTGGGTAGCCCTGACTTTGTTGGTAGATAATTTGTTCTCTGACAATGCTATCCGCCCCCCCCATTCAAGGTTTATCCATGGAATCATAAGTGTCGCCAACTCTGAGAGTTGGCAGTGTGCAAATACTCCATTTCAGAAAGAAATGCTTCTATAGACTGAAATCAAAGGGCCAAACCTGATTAAATGAAGGAAAGCAATCCCTTGCATGGTTGTCAACATCCAAAATGGCCCTCCAAGATCCTCACCTCCCACTGTCCTTATTCAGGCCCATCTACCTTAAGCAGGGGTGACCGGTACCTGTTCCTCTCATGACACTCCACTCAGTATACATATTCGTATTCATTAATGTTGCTGTATAATAAGTTCTGTTTCTTTCGCTTTTGAAAGTTTTGTGTGTGCTTGTGTTCAGATTTACATGTGTATGGATGCAGGCATGCAGGCACATGCAGGGGTGTGTGTGTGTGTATATATATATATATATATATATATATAGAGAGAGAGAGAGAGAGAGAGAGAGAGAGAGAGAGAGAGAGAGGTGAAAGGTCAACCTTGGGTTGGGCCTCAAAAGATTATACTTCCCCTGTAATTTTTTTTATATTAGAGTGTGTGTGCCAGGGTATAAGTGTGGAAGTCAGAGAACTATTTTTACAAGTCCACTCTTTCCTTTCACCACATGGCTTCCATGAGTTGAACTCAGGTGGTCAGGCTTGGCAGCAAGTACCTTACCCATCAAGCTATCTCATTAGTTCCCACACCTTATTTTTTTGAGACAGGGTTTCTCATTGGCCTGGAGTTCACCAGGTAGCCAGTTTGACTGGCCATTGAGCCCCAGGGATCTGCCTTTCCCCACCTCCTCATCACTGGGTTTACAAGTGCTCACTGCCACACCCAAGTTTTTATGAGGGGATGGAGTTTAGGGTTCTCATGCTTGTGTAGCAGGCGTTTTACAGACTGAACCCTCTTCCCAGCCCCACCACCTCCCATTTTCAACTATACTCTGTAGTGATATATCCCCAAGTGAGAGGAACACCTCTTCTGAAGCCATCAGTTCTGGATTCCGTATTGGGAATCCATTTAAAGAAAATCAGAGGAACCTGCAAAGGCGCTGGGGGAGAACTGAGAGGTGGCTGTGGTGACTGGCCATACTTGGGACTTTGTGTCATGACTCAGCATCATGGGAATTTCCCATCTGCTTTGAGGTTGCCTAATTCTGCCTGACCCTCAGTTAGGGGTAGAATCTGTTTAAAAAGAATCTCTGAGATTAAGATTTAGAGTCAGGATTTCACAAGAACAGTTTTCTAATGTAAGCCAAACAAATTTTGTCTAGATATGAGGTAAATAATTTTTTATCTTTCTCTCAGGCTGAAAGTACTTAGATTTAGTCAAGCCTTACATCTTGCTGTCTCTTATTAATCAATGGGGAACATCTACATTAACACAAGATCATTAATTTATGATCTAGTGAGTCTTTTCCACCTCTAGCTTCTCTGATGAAAGGGAATGAAACAAACAGGAAGTGTTTGATCAAGACTTCTCCCACAGATTTAAAAGATGGCTCTTGAATAACATTAAAGGAATTGATTTTGCTGTTGTCTGTCTAGTTTGTTGTGAGATAAACACATTAACCAAATACGAAGGCACTAAAATTCCATTTTTTTATTACAGTTGGTTAAGTCATTGTGCTGGATATTTTTAGTATTGACTTGGCACACCTGGGTTGAGGGAGCCTTAATTGGGGAATTTCTTTCATTGGCGGGCCTGTGGCCACAACTGTGGAGAACTGTCTTGATTGTTGAGTGATGCAGGAAGGCCCAGCCCACTATGGGCGGTGCCACCCCTGGGTAGCTGGTTCTGTACTAAGAAAGCTAGTTGAGCATGGGCCAGGGGAGCAAGCCAGTAAGCAGCATTCCTCCATGGCCTAGGCTCAGCTCCTACCTCCAGGTTCCTGCCCTGAGTTCCTACCTTGGGCTCCCTCAGCGATGAACTGTGTGACCTGGGAGATGTGAGCCAAATAAACCATTTCCTCCCCAAGTTGGTTTTGGTCAGAGTGTTTTGTCACAGCAATTGAAAGACAAACTTGAACAGTCATCAAACATAAGAGAATACTTTCATTATCTTTAAATCCTAAGGAAGAGCAAAAGTTAGTAACGGCAACCCAAGGTGGTGTACCTGGTTTTTGTCTAATTTTGTGTTTTGAGACAGGGTTTTGTTATGGAGCCCAGTTGCCCTTAAACTTGCAGTTTTGTTTCCTAGAAGTAGACTCGAGGTATCCTGTGAGGGGCTCTTAGAGGACAGTGGCAATGCTAAGCAGTTCTGTTTCACTCATTCATGGAGCCCATGCCCCCATCCTTCCATAGCTTCTCTCTTCTCTGTCTTGCTTTGAATCTTGGAGTATTTATTTTTTATTCCCACTATGTCTTAGAGGCAGCAGTCATCGATTCTGGATAGAATCCTCAGAAATCCAGAGGTAACAGACATCACCAATAGACTGGTCTCTTATTACTGTAATAGACTTAGCAAGTTAAAATGAAACATGTTGATTATAGTATTGTTCTGAAAGCCTAGGGCCCAGGCAGAACTCCCTGATCTAGCAGCTCAGGGATCACAGGGCTCTTTCTTTCCTGGAGGCCTTGTGGTGGGTTCTCTCCTGGTCACTCACGGCTCCTAGAGGCCTTCGCATTCCTTGTTCATGGCTTCTTTCCTCCATTTTTAAAACCAGGAATTTGGGTCCAGACCTTATCATGGGTTATCACTTCCTCTATGGCCCCAGCCCTTTCTTGCCCTTCTTTGGCCTCTGTCCTCAGTTCTAAGACCTCTTCTGATTTGATTGGGCCACTTTGATAATTCAGAATCATCTCCCCATCACAAGACTGTTAGTCACATCTACAGAGTCTCTCTTGCTACATGAGGTCATGTGTTCATGGGAGTTTGGAATGCAGATGGACTTCTGTTCTGGCTACCACAAGAACCTTGAGGTTGTCTAAAAAGGAATGTTCTCAGGGCTGGGATGTAGCTCAGTGATAGAACACTTAGTAGATGCAAGGCTCTGAGTTTGATCCCTAGTACCACAAAACAGTAAAAATGTTCTTCATGGTACAATGCATTCTTCCTTCTGAAAAATAGTGTCTTGTCAGTTACAGGAAGCCAACGAATTACCCCCAGACTACGTCACTGAAATGCTGAGTGGGCAGCCAATAGTAGAGGAACCTGTTGCTTTTGCAGTGGCCTTCCTGACAAACAGACCATAAAAGGGATCCAAAGTCCCTGGATGAGCCCTATGTAACAACGATCGTGCCTTTCCCAGGGTCTTCTTAAGATTCCACAGAGGTATCAGTCATCAATCCTACAAGACTGACTGTTATATTTGGAAATCTTTATTTTAAGACTATTTGATCCATAGGGAAGAGATGTATGTCTTAGATTTGTTACACATGAGAGGATTCAAAAGGGCAGCCAAGATTTCTTCCCACCTGACAGTATTCTAGACTCTTTCCAAGAGGCAGGCACATCATGGATACGTATTTGGGATTTTGTTAATTATTTTATCCTCAATGGTCATTCTTTTTGGATTTGAGCAAGCAATACATTTTAAAATTTAAAACTAAAACTTATAATCCATTTTCTTTTATTTTTTTTTTGTCTTTTCGAGACAGGGTCTTCCTGTAGCCCCAGCTGTCCTGGAACTCACTCTGTAGACCAGGCTGGCCTTAACCTCACAAAGATCCACCTGCCTCTGCCTCTCAAGTGCTAGGATTAAAGGCATGCGCCACCACGCCTGGCCCCTATAATCCATTTTCTTATCTAAGACTTTCTTTTCTCCCTCCCTCTCTTTCTTTCTCTCTCTTCCTTCCCTCCCTTCTTTCCTCCCTCCCTCCCTCTCTCCTGTCTTCCATTCCTCTCTTCCTCCCTTCTGTCCTTGGTAGTGCTGGGGTTTAAACCCAGGACATCATGCATCCTAGGCAAGCACTCTGCCACTGAGCTGTATGCCCAGCCTGAAATTCGTGTTTTCTTATTTGCATGATTTATGCCTGGTATTTCACAGAACCAAGATGGTTGCAAAACTCCAGTAGTACTGGGTGTGCTCCGTAATCTAATATCCTCATGAAATTCATCCCATTTTGATCAGACAGGGAAAAGTAGAAGCAATCAAAATGGCTGCAATTACAAAGGGCACGTGTTAAACCGCCAGAAATTTCGGTCCAACAGACATTCCACATGTGAATTTAATACACCTGAAGAATGCTACCTGGCATTCCAAATGTGAATTAGAGGAAAGTGTCCACTTGGGCTCCTTAGATAGGAGCCAGGGCTCAAGGGAGTAAAGCAAGATTTATTTCTCTGCTGGGCAAATGGCACAGAATTCCTTTTGATGGTTGACCACTTCCAACACAGAGGAGCCCTGGTATCCGCAAGCTCCACCCTTGATCATGAACATTCTCAAAGTCCCAACAAGGAGAAATGTAAGACATGTGCAGCCCACATTTTTCTTCCCATTGAAGCATCTTGGACAAACGAGAAGGAAAGACAGAATATTCGTTTTCAACCCTACAGGTGGTTTTAGTTACTCAATATGTATGTCTAATCGCTCAGATGTTACCTGCGCAATATGGGGAACAAATAATCTTTTGTAAAGTCTCTTCACCCACTCCTGAATGATGCCTGCACCTCCATTAGCATAAGTCCCCTTTTCTGCTTGCGAAAGCTGAAGTGTGCTGTGTTCCTGGCTCAACCTTTGCCATCCAGTCTCAAGAAGCCGGATCTGACAAGCGGAGCACTGAAGGGGGGCGGCGGGATGAGGGACTGCCACCAGCTGTTGCTAATAAAACAACTGCAGTCCCTACCTCAGTAGCTTCCTCTAACTTCACGTCTCTGTGGTGTTGGCAGTAATTGGGAGGGGAGTTAAGGGAGCATTCCTCTCTCCAGGGAGACAATAAGAATATTATTAATATTAATGGGATTTCTGCTCCTTCAGATGGGAATGGAGAGGATGAAATGATTTAAAGGAGGCTGATCAATCATTCCGTTTCTGGCAAGAAAATGATGCCTTTGCATTTAAGGAAGAACATCTGGGTAGAATCAGGGTGATTAAAAAAAAAAAAAACAGGGTGGCTGGCAACCCCAAACTCCCCTCCATGATAGAGTTTAAGTGTTCACCCCTTCTGAGACCTCTGGCCCTGTGAGAGACAAAAGTAAATCTTTGAAATGCGTTGCTTGAAAAATCAGTGCTTGTGTTTCAGCACCGTGTCTGTGACCCATCGCTTACTGAGTTATTACCAGAGTCCAGGAGGGCGCCTGGGGTGGCCAGTCGGCTTATCGGATGCTGAGGACAGGGTGGCTGCTCTGAGAGCCTTTCTGACCCTGTGAACCCACATCTGCCTCCGCGAAGCTCTTTCTGCTTTCAGGGCAGCTTGGGGGGGCGTCTGTAACCAAGAGCTCTTCAGTGCCATGCGGACAGCAAGCCCAGCCTTTCAGACTCTGGGAAGTCGCTGCTCGCCTATGACCAGGGCACCAGAGAGGTTGCACAAAAGGAGCTGGAGGTGGGCAGATAGACATGGGTTTCTTAAAACTTGAAAGGTTTCAATGTTTTGTTCCCGAAAGTACAAGTGGAGCCTTGTGTGGGAGACAAAGCTATGTGGGCTTGGGGAGGGGGAGGTGACAGTCTGATCCTTTCACTGTCCTCTTTCTGAATAGTGACGGCCCAGCATGGAGACATTTGTGACCTGCATTCCCCTTGCCAGATGCCAGACGGCCATTAGTTAACTAGAGAAGCGACCTTTTCAGTGACATTCCCGCCACAGTTCTCTCCCCTAAGGAGGCTCTGGGCCTCAGAGCTGGGGATGCAGAGCAAGGTGGGGCTCAGCAGGGCACGATCAGTTCACAGAACAAGTTTGGGAAATTATAGGAAGGCAGAGGCATCAACTCCAAGAAAATGAGGAGGAGGCAAGCATTTAGAGTCTCCCAGCCTAGTGGGAGTTTTAAAGATCATTGTAAGCTCCCAAGTGAGATGGCTCGTTTCCTAAAAAGCATTCATGTGCATGCATGCCACTCACTCCCAGTCTTTATATGTGATTCCCTAAATCGTCCAGACTCCTAAGCACCTCCTCTACTACTTTTAATACAGTGAGACTTGTCCTGGGCTTCTTTATCAAAGTCCCTGGCAGAGCAATCTGGGAATTACCCTTGTCCCTGGCCCTCTTAACCCAGACCCTTATCCTCACCTTGTGAGCATGGTACTCACCCATGTTCTAGTCCTCCAGGTATTTAAAGCATCACTAGCTCCAACAAGAAGGCCTTACACGTGATGTGACATTCTCTTGTTCAGAGACTTTCTTTTGCCCCATCAGAATGCCACCTCCGTCTGTCACTGAACCCCCATGCCTGAATTGCCCTTGCATCTAAAAAGTATAAGATAAATTGCTATTGATTTTAATGAATCAATACAGCTCTATTGTCCACCCACTAAAATCACAAAGGTATTACACAATGCCCCGAAGCAGAAGACTGGCCTTCTCTAAGCAGGTAGAGAAATACTGTCAAAGGTTCATTTTCTAAGATGATGACTGATTCAATTACTATTCTTGCCCCATTTCTAGACCACAAGCAGGTAAGATGCTTCAAAGCCCTTAGTGGGAGCATGCACTCATACACGTGCTTTCTAAAGAAGCCCTATTCTACTCTTTAGTACATTATGTTATTGCTATGGAAACAGCGATATTTTAAAGAAGAACACTGGAACTTTCCAAATACAGTATTTATTCTTCTGCTAGCAAAATAATGTGTTTCGCCTAAGAACTTGTTAGGTGGCCTGCAGCTAAATATAAAGAGACAGATTCTTGTTGTGTATAAGTCTATGGGAAAATTTGGACCACCAGCTTTTCAAGATACATGTTAAAATAGACTCCCTGCAAAACTCTAGACATAATTGGGGCCTTCAATGAAACACTTAATATGCTAGATTTGCTTTGTGAGTTAGAAGAATGGTTTATAAGTGAAGCCCAGAAGCATTCTCTGCTGGTTCCAAGCTGCCAGTGCCTTTGGAATTTCAGAGAATCAACATCACTGGTGACTTTTGTCCTATGAGTGTTCAGATGGCTCAGTGGCCCTGGCTTTCCTGGAGTGATGTCTTATTTTAACCAAGATAATAAGAGGTGAAGTTTGAGCCCTTAGCATAAGAGAAACAAAACTGGACTGGATGGGAGTTGCCAAGGAGTGGCTCTAGTGCACGCACTCAGCCTTCTGCAGTAGCTGATAAACCTGCTGACTGCCCTATGGTGTTTGCTTGTTTGTTTATGGTGCTGGGGATCAAACCTAGCACCTGGCACACATTAAGCGGGTATTCTACCTTTGAGACCAGCCTCCTGACCTTCAAAGCCAACCTAAATGTTAAGAGTACTGTAGCTTGGGTTTTAAAGACCCCTACCCACCCCTAACCAATTAGAAGATGGGTCCCCAGATTGGAGCTATTGGGAGGTGGTAGAACTTTTAAGAAGTGAGGCCTAATAGGGAACCTTTATATTATTTGAGGGCATGCCTCAAAGGGAATTGTGGGATTCTGGTTGTTTTCTTCTTTCTTTTCTTTTTTTTTTTTTGGTCTTTTCGAGACAGGGTCTCCCTGTAGCCCCAGCTGTCCTGGAACTCACTCTGTAGACTAGGCTGGCCTTGAACTCACAAAGATCCGCCTGCCTCTGCCTCCCAAGTGCTAGGATTAAAGGCGTGTGCCACCACGTGTTTTCTTCTTTCTATCCCTCATTGGAGGTGTACCCCCAGTGAACCTCCAGGTTTACTGAGTTCCCTATCAATTTATTTTATTTTATTTTTTTTTTTGTCTTTTTGAGGCAGGGTCTCCCTGTAGCCCCAGCTGTCCTGGAACTCACTCTGTAGACCAGGCTGGCCTTGAACTCACAAAGATACGCCTGCCTCTGTCTCCCAAGTGCTAGGATTAAAGGCGTGTGCCACCACGTGTTTTCTTCTTTCTATCCCTCGTTGGAGGTGTACCCCCAGTGAACCTCCAGGTTTACTGAGTTCCCTATCAATTTATTTTATTTTATTATTTTTTTTGTCTTTTTGAGGCAGGGTCTCCCTGTAGCCCCAGCTGTCCTGGAACTCACTCTGTAGACCAGGCTGGCCTTGAACTCACAAAGATACGCCTGCCTCTGTCTCCCAAGTGCTAGGATTAAAGGCGTGTGCCACCACGTGTTTTCTTCTTTCTATCCCTCGTTGGAGGTGTACCCCCAGTGAACCTCCAGGTTTACTGAGTTCCCTATCAATTTATTTTATTTTATTTTATTTTATTTTATTTTATTTTATTTTGTCTTTTTGAGGCAGGGTCTCCCTGTAGCCCCAGCTGTCCTGGAACTCACTCTGTAGACCAGGCTGGCCTTGAACTCACAAAGATACGCCTGCCTCTGCCTCCCAAGTGCTAGGATTAAAGGCCTGCGCCACTACGCCCTGCTTATTTTATTTTATTTTACTTTCTCTCTCTCTCTCTCTCTCTCTCTCTCTCTCTCTCTCTCTCTCTCTCTCTCTGTGTGTGCATGTGTATGTGTGTGTGTGTGTGTGTGTGTGTGTGTGTATGTATACATAACATGGAAATCAGAGGACAACTTTCAGGAGTTAGTTATCCCCTTCGACCATGGATTCTGGGAATCAAACTCAAGTTGCTGGGCTTGGTCAGCAAGCCCCTTTACCTGCTGAACCATCTGGCCAGCCAGAGTGCCCCATTTTATGAGATTGTCTTGAGGATTAAATGAGATTACATATAGAAGACCTAAAACAGGCTCCAGGAAACATGAATTTCTTCTTTTCCCTGATAGTATAAAATTACCGTCGCTCGTTCTCCTTGTCTTTTCATTTTTCTCAACCTATTAAAATGTAAGTTTTATTTAATGTTTAGCAGTCGAAGAGTAGTAGAATCATATATCCATGGACACAGTTCACTGCCACCAAACATTTCTCCTACTAATAATTTACTTCAGGTAAAAGATAAGGGCCTGTATTCGTTACTTTTCTGTTGCTGTAATAAAACACTATGACCAAAGCGGGTTAGAGAAGGAAGCGTTTATTTGGCTTATGGTTCCAGAGAGGTAAGAGTCCATCATGGCGGGGAGGAGTAGGAGGTGGCTGGAGCAGAAAGCCAAGTACACATCTTCAAGCAGGCACAGGAAGCAGAAACAGCCTGGAAATGGGCAAGCTGTATACTCAGTGACCCAGCATGGCCACACCTCCTAAAGATTCCGTGACTTTCCCCAACAGAACCACGAGTTGGGGACCAAGTCTCCAAAGACTTGGAGCCTCTGTGGGATGTTCTCATTCAACCCATCACAGAGCTCATTTGACAAACTATGTTATTCACATATTCTTAATGCTCTTCTATGCAGGCCTGGTCTGCATAGAGAGTTCCAGGCCAGCTGAGGGGGGGGGTGGTGGTTTAGGGATACTTTATCTCAATAAAAAGGAAGGATGAGGAGGAGGAAGAGGAAGAGGAGTAGGAGGAAGAGAAGGAGGGGCAGAGAAGGAGGAGGAGGAAGAGGAGGACGAAGAGGAGGACGAAGAGGAGGATGAAGAGGAGGAGGAAGAGGAGGACGAAGAGGAGGAGGACGAAGAGGAGGAGGACGAAGAGGAGAAGGAAGAGGAGAAGGAAGAGGAGGAGGAAGAGGAGGAGGAGGAGGAGGAGGAGGAGGAGGAGGAGGAGGAGGACAACGACGACGACGACGACGACGACGACGACAACGACAACTCCAAGGGGAACAGGGCTGGTGGATCTGGCCTATGAAGTTTTAGGTTTTGGAGTGTTTTGAGGTTTCAGATTAGGAACCTTCCAACTATAATAGTCCATGGATTGGTACAAGATTATAGACTCCTTTGGTGACAGACCTGAGAGACTACAAATCTCCTGTAATCTTTACAAGTTGTACGAATGGTGATTATGTCATGTAAACCCTCCCTCCTCTCCTATGACTTTACCCGTGGACCTAATCAACCACAGTGGTGCTCACCTCAGTCCTCAGAATTCTCAGTGCAGCCCTCCAAGTGACCAGGCAGAAGGAGTTGGTTTATTAGTTTAAGTCTATTACCTTCCCCAAGTTAGACTATTTCCCAAGTTTTGATTGCATTAAAGATGCATTTACATAGGGAAGCACGAAGGTTTATTTGCATACTTCCTTTCTGTTATTTTTTAATGTTCACTAAAAATGTCAGTGAACATTTTCTTTTTTTGCCATTTTTAATTGGACCAGACATCATTAAATTCCCAGTACAGTGAGCCTCAGAGGAAATTATACCCATGTAATTCCCCAAAGCCTTGCTCATGCCAAACATGGGACCCATCTTTTTCACACTCTGTATTTTTGCCGGAGAATCCATCCCTGTCCTTCATCAGGCTCCTTCCCACTGTCCCCCTCGCCTGGGTCTTTTCTCACTTGGGGGATGTCCCCGTCATGTCCGGCACCAGTGCACTTTCATGAGCTCCCATTTCAGTTACTCTGTAATTCATCTGCATCAGCATAGTTGACCACCTCCTGAGGCTTTCTATATCTTCATCAGTCTTCTCTATCTCCACCCTCTGGCTTCTATAATCCAACAGGTGCCAACCTGTCACTGTGAACTCAGGTGCCATTAGGTAAAGACATTCATGGCCACCCTGTGTTCTGCCTGTGCCTGGTCTAGGACCCTATACTATTATTTTCCTACCAATCCCCTGCCATACCTTTAGAATCTTTTCCTTGGATGAATTTCCTTAAAGCTGGAAATGAGATCAAGAATACAGTTCATGCTGGGCAGGGTGGTGATTGCCTGTAATTGCCTGTACTTAGGAGGTGGAAGCAGAAGAATGAGGAGTTCAAGGACAGCCTTGGGTATGAGTAGAATTTTAAACCAACTTCAGCTGCAGGAGACTGTCTCAAACATACATGTGTGCACATACACGCACACACAAACATACGCGTGTGCACATACACGCATGCACAAACTCAGTGACCTGGCACCAACAATAAAGAGCTTGACTCATGAAAACCCACTAAAGGAAGCAGAACAGTAAGGAATGAAAACAAAACTGGCGCCTTCCAAAGTTCTTGGAGTTTCACGTGACATCTTGTGCATCATCCCTCCCCCATGAGCCTCTCTCTTCCTTCATTTACCTGAGGTACAATGCTGCCTGATTCTGCATCTTCAAATCCTGGCCACCCTCTAAGATCCAGATTGAATATATTTTCCTTTCTGATAACTCGAACACAAACAGTCCCCTGTTTCCTTCGACTTTGGTAGCTTTGCCTTCCTTCCTAACTTCATCTCTTTCTTCCTTCTGCTGTAATCTCTATGCCATTTATCTCAAACTCCTGTAAGTTAAATAAGGTCAGAATCCATGTCATATTTATCTTTGTATTCCCAGGAGTGCCCAACAAGTGACTGTATACAAGAAGCATGGCTGTTTTATAAATGTGACAGATCTGCATTACAAAGATATTAGTGACATGTGCTAAATCACAAACCTTTAAGTGACAGTTTTGCTACAATTTTAATGTCTTTTTAACCCTAATACAATCCAGCATTTTTTCCAATTAAATAACAATAATACTACTTTTATACCATAAAACCCATGGCTAGCCTCATTGAGTTTCTGCTGGAGCTAGAAAGGGAGAGAGAAGAGGGAAAAGGAGGAGGAAGAGGAGGACAAGGAGGATGGGGACGCGGACCAGGACGAGAGTTTGGAGTGTTTTGGCTAAGGAGAACACTTTGCCTTTCAGGGTTGGGGATGGAGCCCAGGGCCTCACTCCTGCCAGGCAAATGAATTACCACTAAACTACGGCCCCAGCCCATGGCTTGTAAGTCAGTTCCCTGCCGGGACTGCACTCTTTGCAGCCTAAAATGCTCTCGGCTGCAGACCATGGGACTGAAGATGCATGGCGAGCAGATGTCTCTTGACCAAACCCTATAGTTCCATTCTGTGTATGTGTGTGTGTGCTGGGGGGAGGGGGTCCACATTGCATGTTGTTCCTCAGGTGTCATCCACCTTAGGGTTTTTTGAGACAGGGTCTCTTACTGATCTGGAACTCACCAATTAGTCTAGACTAGAAGGCCAGCCCTTCCCATCTCTGCCCTCCAGTGCTACGGTTATAAGTGAGCACTACCACACTGGCCTTTTGTATGTGGGTTTGAGGGACTGAATTCAGGTCTTCACATTGCAAGTCAAGCACTTTACTGACTGAGCTATTGACCCGACTCCTGTTCTTGTTGTGTTTTATTTCCACATTTAAGATTTTGACAATTTAACATATTTTTAAAAGTATAATGTAAACATTGTTTCTTCTCAAATTATAGCCTCCTATTTCAGATTCTCAAGGTCAAAAATAAAATAATACCAGTCCTAAGAAGCTATTGGGAAATGATTTATTTCTATTCCCAAAATTTCACCCCAAGAAACCACCATGCCACCAGGAGCAGTGAGCTCGGAGACCAGTTCAACATGATGAAGGAAAACTGATCAAAACATTTCATCATTGGTTTTGTGTAGGATCGTGTGGAATATAAATTCCAATGTGCATGCAGGGCAGTTCTACTGAAAGGAATCTTGGTGCCTTTCTTGCTCTTTGTGTTATGTACAACAATTGGTGCTCATCTGGAGCTCAGTTTTATTGTACTTGACAAACACAGGATGGTATAGAAATCTTCAGGTACCACAGTTATTTTCAGGACAACATCCAAGCCCTCGGTAATAAGAGGCTTACAACTGTGGAGGAGGGTGCATGCTTTACGATTCTGAACAGAGCTGGAGGAAACAATCACTTGAACCTACAAGAGTCTACTATCTAAGAGTGTAAGAACTCTATATTGGAGAGAGAGAGAGAGAGAGAGAGAGAGAGAGAGAATAAGGAGGCTTAGTAGGCATCACAGATTATCAGGCTCAAACCAGGAAAGGATTAGCCTTCGGTGGAATTTTCCACCCATGGTCTTGCTGGAACTACAGCAAACATGTAAAGGCAAACATAAAGTTAGAGAGAATGAACTCGCATGTCTAGGTGGAGTGAGCTCAAGCTGGATATATTTGTATTGCATATCTGTGTGATGAAGCCATAGGATTGAATAGAGGTTAAAATATACCCTAACTGCATTAGACAAACAGACTTTCTAACAAGGACCTGCCTGCATTATGGAGGGAGGATTTTGCTTAAAAATGAAGTGTCAGTGACAACTCTGGTTCACAGCTACCTTATACAACTTCCCCGGCATGGGTATTTTAATCTCTAATTTATTAAAAGATGAAATGTTGGAATGTTGGAGAGATTGAAATCATTTGTCAGATCACGAAGTCCTCATAACATTTCTCAGCCTTAATAACACATCTGCTCTTAGAGTGTGGTCTCTTGGTAATAGCTGTCTGAAAGTGTCTGAATTTAGGGATTATTTGAGACAACAGATTCCCTTCTATTTCGAATTGAATGAGGCATCTGCTCCCTCCCTGTTAGCTTTGTGTGATTGTCTCCAGGCATTCATAAAAGGGCAGATCATTTTGAACATTATGAGAAGAAAAAAAGACCCCTGTTGATGATACGAGATTCAGTAAGAGGAATTAAGAACCTTTAAGGGTACTGGGTAGTGTTTAGAGAGGTCATTCCATAGTTTATTTTCCAATCCAGGGAGAATATGGCAACTTGAATTAAAGGAGTGAAACAATACATCAAAACCAACAGTTGAGGGAAATTTTTGATAGAAAGCTCAATAGACAGTCACGTTTTCTTCAGCCAGCACAACCAACAGAACACAGTGGAAATGGACAGTGCTGATCACTCCCAAGACCATATGCCAAATTAACATCCAAGTGCAAAATGAGACTAAACGGCATGAAAAATCATATATGCAAATCACCTGCCCAAGCTCAATTCCCAGAGAGAGTCTTCTGAAAGATGAGGCTATCACCAAACCATCACACAACTTCCAGGATATACTAAGAACAAGTGGAATAAACACAGAAGAATGCAAGGCCAGAGTTCAAATGCCTTTAAGGGTGCTTAGCTGATAAGGAAGGTGTCAGTTTGTTGACTGCAGTTAATTATTAAAAACCACCATTTGGGGATCTAGGGAGATAATCCACGTGGTAAAGTGCTTGCTCTCCACAAGCATAAAGACCTGAGTTTGATTCTCTAGCATCCATGTCACGAGCTGGATGCGGTGGCCAGGTTTGTAGTCCCAGTGCTGCGGAGGCAGAGAGGCAGATCCCTGAAGTTCGCTGGCCAGCCAGCTAGGGTGGGCCAATCAGCAAGTGCCAGTCTCAGTGAGACACCAGTTAAAAAAAAAAGGATGACTCCTGAGGAATAACACCTATAACACCTGGGGCTGACCTCTGGCTTTCATATGCACTTGCATGCATCCCCCTCCTAGGAAGAGAGAGAGAGAGAGAGAGAGAGAGAGAGAGAGAGAGAGAGAGAGAGAGAGAGAAAGACTGCTATTTATCACGGAGCAAATTCATTTTGAAATTTTGCATCTTGTCATTCTGCAGATAGCTTATAGACAGCTTAATGGCTATCAGACAACAAGGTTATATTGGTGCTTATAAACCCAGTCTTTCTATAAACCTGTCCATGTATGTGTACAAACATATATATGCATACCTATGTATAATTATACATATATCGACTACATGACATTTTAATGGAACTAAATTCTCAATTGGTAGAACTGTGTGGACATGAGTTTAATAATGAAATATAACAACTGGGCCCCAGCTAGAGCTGATACAGCTGTTCAATCTCTGACCATAGGACAACAATAATTGTTTGGGAATAGCTAAAGGTGTAATAAAACACACCCTTCCAATTGTCTTCTGTTTTTCTGGGGTTCTTACTCCCTGACCTTTTTCATTTGACACCAGTGATCAAAAAGGCTGAGGCTCTTTCTGCCTTCAGACCTTCAGATCTTCTGCCACACAGAGGTCTCTTGGCAGCTCCTGAATGACTCTTTCCTGGATCTACAAGTATTCTCAATGGGCCTGGGCTGGATGATCCTCGGCTATATCCTGGGCCAGTTTGAATATAGACGGGGCCTTTTCCAGTCCTCCTGATGGCTGTAAAGTACCACAGGCATTTAATAGGGAGAGAGGGGGTAGAGGAGTGAAGCAGGAGCCCACATTGTCCTATGGGGCACACACAACAATTTCGTTTGATGTACTCTTGCTATGACAAAATGCGAACAGCAGGACATGCTTGAGAACACTGAGTGGAAAACCCTCAACCTTTCTTTCCTCATTGTTGAAACCCCGCTCTGGAGCCCTTTGCTTCTTCTGGGAATAAATCTGCCACATAAACATGAGGCAGCCCCGCCCACCAGGGCAGCTGTCCTACCTCTTTCTTTAGTGCTCTCCTGACCCTTGCTGCCAGCTGCTGCCAAAGTGCTCCTCATGGACAGTTCACACTGATATCCACCCAGAAGCCTGTCAGCTGTCAGCATCTCCTGCGTCTCCATTCTCTTTTATTCTCATAATCCAAGGCACTGGGTTCTGTGGTTCAGCTCACCTATGGTGTCTTTTGACCCTGTTTCTTTGCTAGGGCCACTTGGATGCTCCTTAGTGGCTAGCTCTGCTCTCTTACGGCTGCCCTAATGAGGTTCCCCACAGAAAGCCTCTCTTTACATCAGTCCTGCACTTGCTTGCCGTCATGACAAACCCTGCCCTATTGATTTTCATGTGACCTTCCATCCTCAACAAACTTCCTATCTTTGCCCTATATCGCCTTTCATTTCATTGAGGATTTTGTCTGTGTTTTCCTCTTTTATTTTCTGACACAAGTTCTCACTATCCCAAGGCTGGCCCCTAACCCACAATCCTTCTGCCTCAGCTGCCCCAGTGCTGGGATCACTGGTGTCTAACCAGCAGAGCCAGGTGTGGATCGGCATGATGCACATGCTCTAACTCAGGCAGTGCTTTCCTGTGGTAGAAGCCTTGTTGAATTAGCCCCTAGCTGCCAGAAGACGCATCCTAATGGGGCTGTGGGCGCCATCTCTAAGGATGGGGCAGGAGGATGGTGCCTGGTCGGAGGAGGAAACATTGTCAGCACAGAAACCTTCTGAGGAGGGGAGGAAGGACCAGGAGCAGGACAACAACCATTAAGCACAGGCCTTTGGATGTTTCCATGGTGCCGATTTGATGGTAAACATCTGCCAATTATGTCAGCCCTTCTCCACTTCATCATCCATCACATTTAAGGCATCAGATGTTTACACCTTCATGCCACGAAGATGAAGGAAGGCTTACAGAAGTCTGTGGGGAGTCTTTCGGGCATTCAAACGTCAGGATCCCAAGATTCTGAGTTGGCCTGGGTAGAGCTGCTCACCACTGATACACAGTCAGGACTGAGCACTGACTTAGAAAAGACGCTGCCACCAACGATTCCCTGGCTTCCCCATCATTTACCCCATGAAGCCACAGGGGTCAAGTGGCACTGTCCAAATCTGGTGAGAACAGTCGTCCTGGCAGAGGCAATGACCTCAAAATATGCATGGAAACAAGCAAGACTAAGCTGAGCACGGTGGTGCATGCCTTAATCCCAGCACTTGGGGAGCTGAGCTGGGAAGATTGCTACAAATCTAAGGCTAGCCTGGGCTACTCAGTGAGTTCCAGAATAGCCTGGGCTACATTTTGAGATCTTGTTTCAAAAAAACCAAAACAGAGAGACAGAGAGAGAGAGAGACAGAGAGAGAGAGAGAGAGAGAGAGAGAGAGAGAGAATGTGAAACTAAAATGATCCTTTTTAAAGCATAATATCACTGTGGGTTTTTTCTTATTGACACAGGGCCTCACTATCCAGCCCTGGCTGCCCTAGAACTCTCTGCTACCTTGCCTCTGCCTTGGCAGTGCTGGGATTACAGGCACGAGCCCCCATACCCAACCACCTTCATCTTTCAACATTCCCTTGTCTAGTATTTCTGTCCCAGCCCAGCCCATCAGACCAGCAGAATTGTCTACATTTGCATCTTCTGTCACCGTCTTTCCAGCCACCTCTGCCACTGACTCCATGGTCTTTTCCTCCCACTTTGAGACTCTAAAGGGAGCCTGAGGGGAAGAAAGAAAACTCTGAATACTAATTGTGTTTCTTTAACATTGTGACATCTAGCTCATTATTAATTTTTGCTGTTGTCATTTGAAAAATTCAGCATTCAAATACTCTTTTTCCTGGCTCCTGAGGTTTTAGGCATCTTTTTACATTTCCTGCAGGGACCCAGTGGTTCCCCACCTCCTCCCGGATTCTCTGTATGGTTTCCTCCCCCAGGTGGGCCTGCTGGAGGCTCCATGCTAAGTACACTCTTGACCCCCACTTTCAGCACTGAACTTGGGCCCATCTGCTGTCATGAGTCCCATGGGGTCTGTACTGCCACAGGAAAGCTCTGGTCTCTGCATGTTTGTGGCCTTTGGTCCAGAACCAAGTCCCCCAGACTGTGCTCCTCAGGAGGACCACTCTGTCCTCCAGCCAGTGGGTGCTCAGTTCAGATCTGCAATCATCCCAAAATGCAACAGCAAGACAGACATGAACAGAAGAGAAGGTGGCAAGATCCAGTAAGAGTGGGCCAATATGAGAGACACAGAGAGACAAATAAAATACCCTCCCAATTTGCTTAATAACAGACTGTACTGGAGCTCAGTGGTGGAGCACTTGCCAAACATGGGGAGGCCTCATGTTCCATCTTCAGCACCACAAAATAAAGGGAAAAGTGAAAGAAAAGAAACATGATGATCTACAAATAGATTAGGTTTAGTTCCTCAAGGATCTGGGAAGCACATTAATATGAAGGTTCGAAGAGTACTGTACCATGACTAGCTACAGCAGCTCAGAGGCAGGTCTGAGTGGCACCTGGGTTGAGCTGGACCGCCACCTTACAGCTGCCGGTCACAGCTGTGGAGGACCCTCTGGGTTCACACAGTCCGTTCTTTCACAACTCCTTCCTCAGCCTGGAAACACACGGCTATCAGATAACAAGATAAAGGATTCCTGAAGCATGTGGCAGAATAAATTAGTTTCATCTCACTAGAGGAAGGAGACAAGCCCCGTTGGAAGGGGAACAGATGTGAGCCCTAAGGTGGGCCTTCAGGGGCTGAGCAGGACCTGCTGAGCCCATCTGGAGAATGAGTGGGTCAAACATTTGGACCCTTGGACTTGAGGCTTCTGAAGTTCCAGTCTCTGCTCCTCCCTGGCACTGAACGGAGCTCTGATGTTCAGAGAGCAAGCAGCTGGGAATCTGGGTCAGACCTGCCCCCTTTCTCCTCTGCGTGTCCTTCTCTGTCTCCAATCTCATGCACCTCCCTTCCAGCCTCTTCCTTTCCCTTTTCCACCCAAATCCCCTTCCTCATCCTGCAGGTGAAACAGAGGTCCTAACAGCCTGGGAGTAGGCACTGCAAAAATTTTGTAGCAATAAATTATCCCTCTATGTGTCTAGGTTTCTAAGTAGTTTCTGTCATCCTTTTGATGCAGATCAAACACATACATTGTACTTGGGCGTCCTCTAAAATGTGCTCCCACCACAATGTGCTGTGTTTCCACAGGCCAAAGGAGCAGGGCTGAGAAACCACAGACTGGAACTTGTGAAACCAAGATCTAAAATAAACCTTTCTTCCTTGGAAGTTGATTTTGTCAGGCTGTTTTGCCATAGGATGGAAAGCTGATAAACACACTTTCAGGAGAACAAAGATAGAAGTAATCATGCTGCCTTCGCTGTTGCTGGCACTGACACAATTGCCCTGTTCTGATAGGGTAATTCAAAAGAGGTATTAAGGGGATAGAGAGATGGCTCAGTGGTTAAGAGCACTGACTGTTCTTGCAGAGGACCTGGGTTCGAGTCCCAGCACCCACATGGAGGCTAAAAACTGCCTTTAATCCTAGCACTCGAGAGGCAGAGGCAGGTGGATCTCTGTGAGTTCAAGGTCAGCCTGGTCTACAGAGTGAGTTCCAGGAGAGCTGGGGCCACAGGGAGACCCTGTCTGGAAAAGACAAAAAAAGGTGCATACTGCTCTTTCAGAGGATCCAAGTTTGGTCCCCAGCACCCATATCAGTGCTCACAACCACCTGTAGCTCTTGCACCACTGGATCCAATGCCTGTGTAGGCACTTACACTCATGCATATACCCACACACAGACACACAAATACACAGAGACATATACATGCACAGAATTTTTTTTTAAATCAGTATTTTATTATTTTTTTTTATTTAGTTATTTCGGTATGTGTATGAATGTACTGTCTGCATGCAGGTGTGTGCACCCGTGTCGTGCAATGCCGCGGAGGTCAGAAGAGGGCGTCGGATTCCCCTGGAACTGGAGTTCTCCTGGAATTGGAGTTTCAGACAGTTCTCTGCCGCCATGTGGGTGCTGGGTCGAACCCGGGTCCTCTGCAAGAGCGGTTGGCGCTCTTAACCGCTAGGCCATCTCTCCAGCCCCTAAATCAGTATTTTAAAAAGAGAGATATCAACTCTATCCAGCATAAAATGCAGATTTAGATGGGTTCCCTCAGGGCTACCATGCAGAGTGTTGGTTATAACAGAGACTCCTCTGGACTGCTTGTCTCAATCTTCACCCCACCAGGTCTCTCTCTGAGCCATTAGCTTATTGAATCTATTGTCATCAATAGAGCTTCTAGCGTAAACATTTGAATTTGCTCTTGTCTTTAAAAAAAAAAAACTAACAAGTAAGCATTCTTATACCATCAATATTTGAAAAGCCCAGAAGAAAAGGCATTTGAAAATCATTATCTATTTGTCCAAACAATGTGTTGTATCTTTTGACCTCTAAATGACAATGTTTAAAGAAATCAGAGCAAGGCTGGGAGAGCAGTTTGGCCAGGCCAGATGTTGGATAAAGACATATGGAAACGTGTTTTATAGCAGCATAAATAGCATGTACATAAGAGAGAAAGAGAGCAAGAGTCAATGTCCAACCCAAAGTGTTTCCAGAAATATGAAGGAAATACAAGGAGACACATTAGTTACCTGTGGTTGTTGTATAAAATTGCCATAGATTTAAGGGCTTAAGGATGAAAAATGTATCTGCTCACAGGTCTGAGGCTATGAATCAGAATCAGAATCCCCAGTTCTGAAACCAGTGTGTGGGCAGCTGTGCAGTTCCTCCACATGTTCCAGAGCATCTCTCCCCCTGCCTAGTAGCCTGGTCGCTCCAGCCTGCCTTTCCAGTCCCCCTGCCTCACCCTCTGGCGTCTGTGTCAGATCTCTCTCTGCCTCCTTACAGGGTCATGTTGATCACATTCCGGGCCCTCCACATCTCGAGATCATTAACCTTCCTACATAATGTGATATGCACAGGTTCCAGGGATTAAGACCCAATATTTCATGAACCTTAGTCAGTCACCATAGGAGCTAATATTCGGGAGACTGTGACCTCACAGATGTCGGCCATGGCTCCTGGACCACACTGAGAGCAGCCACACTGAAGGAAGCAGAGCTAGGCTTAAGTCTTACAGGTGGGGGGGAAAACAAAACAAATGACTTCTAGTTGTTTCCAGTTTCTCCAAGAGAGAGAACTTGCCTTCATATTTAAAGTGGTTGAATGCATTCCATTAACAGGTAGTTAAAGATACAATTGGTAAGGAACTACTATGTGTGTACTGTTTACTCTAAATCTTTATGCTGGGCTCTTAAAGAAATGGTAAATTTAATATCAGAATTCCACCTTGAAAAAAAACAAAAACAAAACAACCCTCATTCACTGTGTTAGCCCTCACCCTTCAGACTTTGGCTTTACCCTCACTTCTGCAAAGTCTGGATACTCATCTCCCTGAGAGTTATCCCCTCCTCCCATTCCCCACCCTCTGCAAATTCCGTAGGTCAAGAATTTTTTCTTCCTTTTGGTCAACAAAATGTACCTAGCACCAGCCACAATCCTTGGCCCGTAGAAAATACTTAATCATTGGGAGGCAGAGGCAGGCGGATCTTTGTGAGTTCAAGGCCAGCCTGGTCTACAGAGTGAGTTCCAGGACTGCTGGGGCTACAAGGAGACCCTGTCTCGAAAAAAGAAAAAACAAAACAAAACAAAAAAAACAAAAAAAAACAAAAAAAACAAAAACAAAAAGAAAATACTTAATTAGTGTCTGTCAAATGGATAAAAATAGTTAATTGGTTTTTTTGGTCTTTTTGAGACAGGGTCTCCCTGTGGCCCCAGCTGCCCTGGAACTCCCTCTGTAGACCAGGCTGGCCTTGAACTCACAAAGATCCGTCTGGCTCCCGAGTGCTAGGATTAAAGGTGTGCGCCACCATGCCCGGCTAAAAATAGTTAATTCTTTAAACACTTCATTGTGCCAAGTACTCTTTTTTTGGGGGGGGCGGGTCTTTTTGAGATGGGGTCTCTCTGTAGCCCCAGCTGTCCTGGAATTCACTATGTAGACCAGGCTGGCCTTGAACTCATAGAGATCCACCTGCCTCTGCCTCCTGAGTGCTGGGACTAAAGGTGTGTACCACCACACCCAGCCCAAAGTACTCTTTTGAGTAATTTTTATTTATTAACCTCCTTGGGGGAAATTGGGTAGTAGGAAAAGAGGAAGGGAAACAGAGAGATGAAGGAAAACGAGGGAGAGGTACAGGGAACTGGTGAGCAAATGTCTCCATTTTCATATGAGAAATAGTAAGAAACAGAAAAAAATGAAAAATTCATAAGCCTGATGTTTATTCCATATGAAAATTGTGAATGAATTATTAAACAGAAATGGGATGTGAATAATGTCAGACCACTTCAAGCTTGGCACAGGTCTTGAATTTAGGGTCCCCTCCACCTGTCCTACTAGTATAGTATGAACAGAACGGAATGAAATAAAACGAGAGTGAAAACCTCATGCCCAGAGCTGCCACAGGTTTAATACTAGTTGGCATTGTGCTCCACTAGGGGAAATGTCACCATTTCATGCTCCTGTTGTGGAAACAGAATGTACCAATTATGAGAATAATAGAAATCCTGGGAAACACGACACAGTGGAAAGAACACGAGTCCACTTGATATCGATGGCATGAGCCAGTGGCTTAAAATATCTAAGGTTTGTTTTTTTTAAACTTACTCACCTAACACACGCCCAACCTTCGGAATTATTATAGTATTAAAATAAAGGAAGACTGAAGGGCTTGACACTTGTTACATTTTTATGATGTGAATTTGCCTCACCCTTTCTCCTCCTTTCTTTTTTATTGCACTTTGCATGGAGCCAGTGACAGGTGAATGCTGAATTTAACACTGGGCAGTGTACTTTAAGGAATACATGGCCAAACTGTACAAACAACCAGAGGAAGGGTACTAATTTCATGGACTAGCAAGAAGCTGTCTTATCATAGTAATACTGTCTTTTCGTTGTTTTTATATACTTTTTTGCTTATTCTTTGAGAAATTTATACATGCATACAATATATTTTGAACATGTTCACTCCCCACGCCTTCCCCCCCCCAACTTCTCTTAGCTCTAACCCCACGCTCCACCTCCCTATCTTATTGTATAACAACTGGCAATTTTTAGAAGATTTAATTTGCTAAACAATACTACCAGGGAAGCAGATAAGTATATTAGCATTCCATCTTATACATGAATCTATAAATGACCAAAGCAATCAAGGGGCCCATTAAAGGTCATGGTACTCGTAAACAGCAGAGGTGAGGTTCAAGTGCAGCCTTCCTTGAGGATTCAACACAGAAGCTTCTTTGTTTTTAGCAAAAGCCTCCTTTACAAGCAGTGGTAGAGGAGCTGGGAAATATTATTCTGAAGATGCCTAAAGAAAGACATGATAACTCTTCTAAAATATACAGAACTAAAGAGAAGAGACCATTCCTTCCATGTAGGGACTAGGAGTATGGGGTGAAAAGTACAGGCAGACCAACTTTAGCCCAAGTAGGGGCTGTATGGGGATACCTTAGAACCCTTGAAGGTGAGCTGTAATATAAGAAGGTTGAATAGTATAGTGTTCAGGAATAAGAAGCAATGTCTGGACATCTATTAAACTAGATCCATTCATTTATTGCAAGTTTGAAAGCACAATATAGAGGCAAACACTATGTTCTAGGCAGAGAGAGAGAGAGAGAGAGAGAGAGAGAGAGAGAGATCATTAAGATGTCTCGGCTCTGTGAATCACCTCAGATGCCCTCCACAACTTTAGAAATCATGAGTGTTTGACATTTTTATTTAAACAGATTTTTAAGACATTTGGGAAAACACAAATGGCATCAACAGTGGGGACTTTAACAACTGACAGAGCAATGCTTATACCCACCTAAATGTTGCTTCCTCTTGCAATGCTAATGGACATATGAAAAAGTGTGCCCGGCTCTGAGAGCCTTGTGTTCATCCTCCCAAATTTGAAACAGACGATGTGACAGTGTGATGGGTGTTTTCTCTCCCTCCAGCCTCCTTCTGAGAGAAGGCATTGCATTTATTCTCCTATGATCTAGAATGGAAGCCGAAATGTTGAGAGAGGCCAGGTCAGTTTAATTCTCCAGCCCTTTGAAATTTCAAAAAGGTAACCATGTGCGGTTCTAAGGCATTTCCATATTTGCATTTCTAATCCCTATAAATTATAAGCATTTGTTTTTATGCAACTTGGAAGGATTACTGTTTGTCTCAAATTATACCAGTTCTGCAGGCATCCCACCAGAACACAGAAGGGCGGGACATCTGAGATAGAAAGCTGACACTCAGTTCTTTGCGATGTGTTAAACAGAGAGGAAAAAGAATGTACTGCTGTATAAAAAGCTGGATAATCAGCCTCGGGCTGCAAATTATAAGATTAAATCAGAAAAAGAAAACATAAAAATCCACAATTAGGTGCACTCAAAGTCTCTGGAGAGAGTTCAGGAGTGTGTGTGGGGGGGAACAAACACAAATGCTCTTAACCTACTGTTGAATTGATTTGTTTTTATTTTTACAATTACAGTTACTTGCATATTCATTTATTCATTTTTGCAGTAATCGGATCAAGTCTAGGGCCTTGTGCAGGCTTTACCACCCAGTCACACCCAATATTGAATTTATAATCTAGATTAAAGTGGATTTTATGGAGATCCATAGCCCATGTCTAATTTTCTTAATGTCCTGAAGTATGTTTAGGGTGTTGTTGAGTAAGTGGTGTTTTTTTATTGTTGATTCTTTTCTCTCTCTTTCTCTTTTTTTTATTTTTTTTGGTCTTTTTGAGACAGGGTCTCCTGTAGCTCCAGCTGTCCTGGAACTCATTATGTAGACCAGGCTGGGCTTGACCTCACAGAGATCCACCTGCCTCTGCCCCCCAAGTGCTAGGATTAAAGGCGTGCACCACCACACCCAGCAATTCTTAAAAAAAAAAAAAAAAGGCAGTTTTTTTTTTACATCCCCAGCACATAGACTAGTACTTTCTGTGATTAAAAGTAAAGAAAAAAAGAAAACGATCATGCCAATAAATTAGTTCTCAAAGCTATACCCACCAGTCCACAGTAATTTCTAGCCTACAAGATTTTCTCAGGCTGGTCCACATTTCTAAGCATCAAAATAATGAGGCCTCTGGTAGCAAAAAGCCACAAGAGCTTAACACATCACCAAGAAAATAATTCTATAGATCATAGTTCTACTTTCTATCAAAATGTTCACTTCCTATAGACCCTACACAGACCCTATTTTAACCCGATCTGTCAGATGATCTCCTCCATGTTTGAGTGTTTGAGTGTTTTGCCTGCTTGTATGTAACTGCACCATGTGTGTGTGATGCCCAAGGAGGACAGAAGAGGAACTGGAGTTACAGATGGTTGTGAGCTACCATGTAGCCAGTGCTTTTAACCACTGTGACTCCCTCCAAGCCCTGCTTTAAGACCTTGAATTCTTTTTTTTTAATTTTTTTTATTAATTTTATTTATTTCTTGTATGTGTATGAATGTACTGTCTGCATGCAAGTCTGTGCACCCGTGTCGTGCAATGCTGTGGAGGTCAGAAGAGGGTCTCGGATTCCCCTGGAACTGGAGTTCTCCTGGAATTGGAGTTTTAGACGGTTCTCGGCCACCATGTGGGTGCTGGGGATCGAACCCGGGTCCTCTGTAAGAACGGTCGGCGCTCTTAACCACTAGGCTATTTCTCCAGCCCCAAGACCTTGAATTCTTAAAGTAACTGCTGTACTTATATTTTTCTTGGATTAGTAGTCAACTACTTTAAGATGTAAAAATTAAAAACCTCCTTATTTCCAAAACCTAATTTTTTATCATTCAGAACAGAAGTGAGTAACAAATCTAAGAGTCCAGGAGTGGTTAAAAAATTTAATATGAGCTGGTAGAATGGCTCCATGTGTAGAGTGCTTACTGTTAAACCCGACAACCTGAGTTCATACAGAGAAACCCACATGGTGTGAGGAAAGAATCAACTCCAGGACGTTTGTTTGCTGACCTCCACATGCACTTTGTGATACACACACACACACACACACACACACACACACACACACACCATATACAAACATCTACATATAATGAATAAATAATAATAATTTTTAGACAGGATCTCACTATGTGGCCCTGAGTAGCCTGGAACTTGATATGTAGCCCAGGCTGGCCTGGAGCTCACAGAGATCCACCTGCCTCTGCCTCCAGAGTGCTGGGGATAAAGGCATGCACCACCATGCCCAGCATATGTAACAATTTTTCAAAATCTGAATTCAATATTGCATGTTTCACATGGTGATCAGAGGTACTGTTTTATGTGCCATATTCCCTGGCTCCTTCGCTAATGACATTTTTGGACATATGATTAGGGGCCAGCTGCTTCATAAGGTGAAACTCATAACACTTCCCTCAGAAATCTGAGAAAGCCGATGTGGTGGAGGACACCCATAATCCCAGTACTCAGGAGGTAGATCCAGGAGGAACCCGAGTTCAAGGCCAGCCTGAGCTATGTACTAAAGTCTTCTTTGGAACAATTTTTTGTTGAGAAAATTCAGCATGATAATGCACAAAAACATGTTCATTGCCTGTGCATAGTAAACCCAGGAAAAATGCTAGTTAATATCAGTTCAGTTTACCTATTTGATTATCAAATCCATAGATTTAGACATTGGGCTGTGATCAATTTGGAGAGTACCATGCATGATCCAGACTGTTGACCTTTATGTATATGCAAAGCCATGTGATGGCTAAGGTGTGACTGATATGGGTCCACATGAAGCCTGATTGTTCTTGGTGTCTGAGTCATCTTCTAACAATAACTGCCAATGCCCCAGTGCCTTGGCAGGGTATACATGGACAGAAGTAGAAATGTTCCCAGAGATGGCCTTTCTATAATGATAGTTCTAGAGAAGGCCAGTGTTGTGCAAATGTTATACTCACTGATAAGTCTTTGGTTCATCCAGGGAAGGGCAAGATGAGTTAGGGGGTTCCGAATTTTATTATTATTATTATTTGTGTGTGTGTGTGTGTGTGTGTGTGTGTGTGTACATATAAATAGAAAGCAAGAATTGTTGAATTGATCTAACTATAGCTGTAGAATCAGAATCAGGTAAGACATTGCTGACCAATGGAGTGGTGGAAAGGTGACTAGGGCTTTGGGAGAAGTTCCTTAGGATACACGCAAGAGATCCTTATGGCTCCACCTCCCCACTTCTGGGATTACAGGCACATGCCGTCATGCCTGCTGCAAGGGAAAGACTGCTGTGCCTGGAGCCTGGCTGCCACAGGGTGGGATTCAGACAAGCAGCCTGACATAAAGTTGGTCCTGATGGGAGAGTATAGTACCAAATGCGGGCTGATTAATGGAGCCAAGAGGCAGTGTCGGGGGCACTCTGGCTTGTGGCATGCCCCCATCTCAGAAGGCTTTCCGGTGTGCTAAGCTGCGCTGAGCAGGAGGCAGGGAACACATGTGCCTGTTACTCTTCTGTTTTCCAATGCATAAAGGATCTGAGGATATTTTTAAAGGACTCTCTAGGTTACGTCACAGAACAGGGGCACAAAGCTCTCAGTGTGTTAGGAAAGTACCTAGCTTCCCATACGGAAGCTTCTGCATGAGCCAACTTCAGTAATTGTGATGGTGGCCCCCACACAGGGACCGTGATTCTGCTCACACGTGTCCACGTGTGCTAAGAGCTACCAGTCATCCAGTTCTGGCTCTCTACTTTCCCCCTCCCTCCCTCCCTCTCTCTCCCCTCCTTATGCAAAATTCCTTGCAGTTTTTCTCATTCTTTTGTTCCAAATCCTCTACAGTTTTCGAATTGCATTTGAAATACATCCCAAGGATAAAGATCTATCAACATATGATATGAAACAAGATGAAAGGGAGTTTCCTCATTTTTTTTAAATAGTATAATATGTGTGTATATAAGTGTGTGCACAGATAAATAGCAAGAATTGTGGGGTCACTAACTGTAGCTGTTGCTTTCAAAAGTTCTTTCTGGGGCTGGGGAGATGGCTTAGTTGGTAAAGTGCTCGCTGCCCAAGCATGAGGACCTGAGTTCAGATCCCCTAGCACCCACATAAAAAAGCAGGGCATGCCTGTATATGCCTGTAATCTCAGGGCTAGGGAGGTAGGAGCAGACGGATCCTGAGGTAGCCAGTCAGTGCAGCTGAATCTGTGAGCTCCAGGTTCTGTGAGAGACTCTGCCTCAAAAATAAGGTGGAGAGAGATAGAGCAAGACACTAGTGTTGATCTCTGGCTTCAATATGTATGTACACATGCAGGGGCATATTATGTACATGTATACCTCACACACACAAGTGCACACATAAAAACACATGCACACACAACACACACATGAGCACACATGAATAATTTCTCATAGTACACCTGCACTAACCAAATAGGCACAATTTTAAGGCTAAGCATTTCTGTTTCTCTTTCACTCTTTCACTGCATAAACATTGCCATAAAAGGAAGAATGCTGATATCAATCTCAAATGCAGCCATTTCTTAAGAGAAATTATATTCTAAATGATCATTAGATGTCCTTCCTAGAGAAACATTGACACAGGGAGCCAAATTACTATGATTTCAGGCAAAAAGACCCAAAAGGCAGAAGCTGGGTTGTGGGCTCAGCACAGACTAATCCTGGGTTCCTTTGAAAGGCTAGGAATCCCATCAAGAGGGTCAGAGGCTGGAGGAGCTTGGCATTCACTGGGCTCATCCTTGTCCTCTTATTTTATGCTGGGGACCTGAGATGCTCAAAGTGGGTTAACTGACTTGTAGGAGATGCTCAGTTATTAATCAGCGAAGCTAGAAAAGGTCATCTCTTGGATCCAAGTTTGATGCTTCTTTCTACTACAGTGTCTCCCTTTCTCTTGACAGAAACGGAACCTGCATCAAAAATCTGAGAGATGCCATGGTTTATTTTTTTTTTAATGCATGATGCATTTTTATTCTACTTTGAGGAAAAATGCTGCCAAACTGTTCTCTAGGGAACAGAGGCTCTATGAGGAGAGGAGAGCTCTCCGTGCTTGGAGATCACAATGAATAATCATTCTTTTAACACCTAGACTGCAACCCAAAGGCCACAGCCACCCTGGGGAAGATGATCACACCAGGGGCAGGCAAGCTGGTTAAAGAGAAAAAGGCCCCAGGATAGGCAGAGGAACAGAAGAGTCGAGAGACGTTGGGGGAGAGATGAAAACCAAGGACAACTAGCAGCAGAGGAGAAGCCCGGATCTTCCATGGTTCATGTTAATATTATATTATTTTCATACGTTTGAACTGGATTATCTTTACAGCCATTGAGAGACCAATAAAGAACTAGATAGATGCCTTGGCTAGGCTAGGGGTTTGGGCTTCCAGCATCTTTCTATGTGTGTGCTTTCTAAATTCACTAAACCACAGGGAAAAAGAGAATGGTGCAGGAGAATAGAGATGGGTTCAAACAAAAATAAAAGCACGCACAGAGGAGTAGACTTAAAACGCCATGGACGGTGGGGCAGCACCAAGGCTCTGCGCCCCACTCAGTAGGGGAAAGGTGACAGTTTCCTTAAGACAGGTGTATGCTGAGCCCCATGAGTTTTATTTCTTTTTCAAAAACATTTAAAATCATAATAATTTACTTTAATATTTAATTATTCGAGACCATATCCACAAGAAAGAATTCTAGACAAATTTTTCTCGTCATGTTGAGATAACATGTTGTCACTGTGTTGCTCAAGCTGATCCCCGTCCCTGGGCTCAAAGGATCCTCCTGCCTCAGCCTCCCCATTAACTGGGGACTGGAGATGCAGCATGCTGCCATGCCCAGATCTTTGTTCTGGAATAGTCTTTGTTTCCATCGTCGTCATCATCACCACCACCACCAAAGCTTAGATATTCTTGGTATACCAAAGTTCTTGATAAATTTTAAAAATTATTTTACCTTGCAGATGTCAGTGAGTATTAATTACAAAATGTAGTATATTTCTTCACCTATAATAAGGGTTGCAGTGGTATTGGTTTGGCCAGCCAGCAGCTTGCAAGTGTTCTTAATACAGTACCTGTGTAATAATAGCAAGGGACTGTCATCTACATGATCCTGTTTAGTTTATTTTCCTCTAAATACAGTCTCAGAATATGGGAATCCTCATCAGATCTCATACTTAATAAATTGCATTTTTCTTCCTTTTTTCACCCACATTGAAAAATATTTTTTTCAACTTTTCCTAAAAATAATGCAGTTTGACACACCTTGAATTTCTCTGTCGACTACCTGAGCACCAGAGCAGTTCAATGACAAAGAACAACACATTCTTCCTTTGAACCAAGTGAATGTTGACTGCCAGAACAGAACTTCCAGGGTCTGCATGGACTGTGATAAGGAATCCAAAGCCAGGGAAACAGGAAATAAAAGAGCAGGTGACTGAGTCTTACATCCTCTCCTCTGAATGCAACTGTAGCCTGCTGCTTGCTCAGACACACATGGCTCTCCACTACAAGCATCTGTGTGTACCCCCGGCTTCCGGAGAGTTCCAGACATGGATCCGGAGAGCAATGTCTACCCTGGAAGAACAGTCCTAAGGTCTAACCAAATTTTCAGTTGCACTTTCTCATGAAGAACACTTGGGGAAATAAATCAATTCCTCCTTACATGAAAAAAGTATTTAACAGGAAGACACGCACACACACACACACACACACACACACACACACACACATACACACACACATATATGCGCTCGTGTGTGTCTGCGTGTCTGTGTGTGTGTGTGTGTGTTTTAAATTTGCATTATATTTTTGACAAACCCATTAACACCAGAAGTGGCTTGTGTGGACAGACAGACCAGATGACACAAGTAAACTCCTGAGGTTTATAGAGGCCACACACTTTTAAAATGGTGAATTTTTTCCTTGGAAAAATGTAAGAAATGGAGAACATCACATTTTATCCACAAGAAAGAAAATTCTACACATGATTTTTTTTGTCATGTAAAACTCACTTGGGATCTTTCTCTCTTTTTTCCCTAAGATATAAAGTTTTGAATAGAAAAATTGTTATTGTTAAATACAGCTTTTACAGCTTTTTCAAGTTCTAACAGTTCTTATCAAACTGTCGTTGTTACTGTTGCTATTATTATTATTATTTTAAATCCAAGCCACTTTTTTTCCCTGTTGTTTATGCTGTAGCTTAAATGTGGATGATCCTTGAAAAACACTGCCACATTTCACCATTCATCTAGAATAAAAGGCTGAGAATTCAGTATCAATAAACACTGAATGACCTTAAATACACCTAATTTACTGAGTCCATTAGGTTCATGGTAATAAATCAAACCTCTGCAATGGTTCATAATAACAATAATGCCTTTCAAACAATTCTGTACTTAATGGACAATTTCAGAGCATTAAACGTTGTTAACAATCAATTTACTGGATATCATTGTGCTTTCGTTTATAAATATCAAATTATACAGGTCACGGTGTTACCTTCAAAGCCTAGTTACAGAATTTATATCCAACGTTCTGTAGACTAATTGTTAGATATTTGATCACAGTGATTCTTTTAGAATAGAGAAAAATTTGACTCTCCTCAGGTCCCCAGGCTCTCGAACAGATACCTTCTCTAACTTTCACCCCCTAGGATCAGGTAATTAAAAGGGTATTGATGCAGAGGGAAGCAGAGCACCACATGGCTTGGCAAAGTGTCTCCATAAAGTTCTGTCCTGTAGCTGTGGATACAAACTCAAGCTGGTCATGTGCAGAATTCCAGCATGTCGAGCCCACTACCCCTCGGCACAGCCAAATGTTTCAGCAGCTGCCCTTTTGTCCTGTTTCTTAAATAAACAAAGAACAGATACAAATTAATGACCTAAATTTATGGCAAAACACACTGCCTTCCCAGAGCAAATAGCCTTAAAAGAACAGATGCTAAACTAACATTTCTTACCCACAGACCCCCAGAGAAGATCATTCTAGGAGGAACACACTTCTGTAGGAGGGAAACTAATCATTCGTGGAAATGTAATGGTTTTGTGCAATGTCACGTTTACATGCCAATTTCACAAGCTTCCGTGTGTTGGGCAGAAATGCACCCACAGTTTGTTCCATGATCTGATGTCCTGTCCCGCTCCAAGGCTCTCAACGGCTTTATTTTACTTTTGTATTTTATTTGGCTTTTTTTTTTCTAAGAAAAATCAAAAGGCCATTTTTTTTCTGGGATTCTAAATAATATCTAAAATGGCTGGATTTGGTTAACATCACCACTGTGATTTCTGAAGAGTGTCAGGAATGGCAGGAGACATTCGTTTTACCATTTTCACCATTGGATGAGCTTTTTATGAAGATGGGTGTTTCCATCAAACTCGCGTCAGATTCATTTCCTGCATTTTTCCTCGCATTCTGTTTTGCCCCACGCTGGGCACACATCGCAAACCCCACAGAAACAATGAAAAACCTCGCTGCTAACTTTGCATCCAGGGACCTAGCGGTGGCTTCTTAATTTTTGGCAAAGGGGGCTGGAGAGTGGATAGGGTTAGGTGACCTCCAAGCAGACATTAGAATGAGAAGTGCAGTGTGTTCACTGGCCACATGTCACGGGTTCTCTTTATCCCACACTGTACAATATTTCCAATCTTATTCAATAATTTAATATACATTTGCTTGTCAAGCTTCTTGGCAGCCGGCTATGCAGCTTGCAAGATGGACTGAGAATGCTACAGGTGGGCTGATTAGCGGGTGGCATTTCTGAATTCGAACAAGCTGTTAGCATTATGTCTGTTTGCTTTAGGTACAGATGTGAAATGATTTGACAGTAGATTTCAAAAGTGTGTGAGTACATTTTTTTGTATGTCAAACTATGGAAATCTGGTTTTTAAAAAATTTCACACATTGATAGTATGTATTGTATTTATTAATTTCAGAAAGTATAGGCCACTGGCATGGCATAAAAATTAAAAAGCAGTATTCATAATGTATAAAATGAACAGATTGAATAAACATCCCACCCCCAGTTAATCAGAAAGTCTTATCTCGTGCTTCAGAAAAAGTCAGAGGTTCTAATATTGCAGCCAGGAAATGAGAATCTTTGCAAAGTTTGTTTTAATTGGTTTTATAGGGTGATGGTGATTTTTTTTTAATGGGAGGAAAAAAAAAAAAGAAGAAGGAAAAGGAATAACAACAACCACACACAACAAATGGCATGTGGAACATTTGCCAGTCACATTAAGTGACATCTGCCCTTGTCTAAAATTTCAAAGGTGATTTCGGGATTTATAAGGGAAAGTCTGCTTGACATACAACAAGAAAAGTTAAAATAAATCTTAGGATTTTAAATTTTGATGTATGCACAGGCTACAATGTGAAAGCAGAAATGCTTGCACTGGCAAACAGCCTGGGTGGCTTGTGAGGCAATTTCAGGTGATGAGGGGAGACAGACTTTCTGCTGAGAGGCCAGTGATGGTGCAGGAGGTGTTCAAGGGAGAGCAGTCACCATCAAGCTTGGTGGACACAACTCTGTCTTTGGGCTATGGAGGCAAGTTGGGATGCTCAGATATGTCTCCTTCCCAGATCCTTAGAGGATCCATTGTCACCACAGCCAGCCCCACCTCTACCTATGGAAGGACTTTACAAGCGCTGTAGATGACAGAAGGTCCCCCATCCTTCCCAGAAGCCCTCCAGGTCCACTCCAGTGCATCTGAGGAAGACCTGAGCCCAGCATTGTAATCCACTGTACACACGAGCATGTATGCACGGGAACACAGGAAGGAGAAAAGCCCCCAGAGAGACATGAGCCAGAACCCTAACTCTTGCAGGCGGAAGAGGGGGAAATGACATACAGCTCATCCTCTCTCCTCACAGCCAGTGTCAGGCAACTGGAGAGAGGCTCCCATCCTGTCTCTACCATTACTGTGGATGTTAAGAGCACTGGGCAATTTAAAAAATGGCTACCATGACTCTGATTTTACAGATGAAGACCCGTGACTTAGGGAGCATGTCAAGGCGTTTTACAAACAGACTCTGCTTGTTCCTCCCAGCAGAGTTCTGTGGCAGGCTGAGAAAGCCAGCCTCCCTGGGGATGAACTGGATGCGGGGCGAGCTGCTTGCTCATGGCTACACAGACTCCAAGTCTACTTTGGCACAGTGGCTTAAAATGTATTCTTCATCATCAGATCCAGTCACGAGTGTTTAGGAGACACTAACTTTATGACAATAAGCAAAGAAATAAATAGTTAAGTATCTCTGCTCCCGGTAGAAGAGACCAACATAACCAAAGACCATACCTTGTGTGGTGATAAGAAAATGAAAAGGCTACAGAGGAAAGGAGGTGAGCGAAGGGGATGCTTGGGGTCGGGAAGCCTGTGTCCAGGGAAGGTTTCCTTGAAGGAAGAGAGGCAACACCTCAATATGGGCTAGAGACCCACGCCAAAGCATGGGGATCCAATTTGAAGTCCCGAGGTGGGAACAGCCTGGTGAGCCAGCTTGGCTGGACCAGCATGAGCTAGGAGAGAGCAAGCAGGCAAGAGGCTTGTCACGTGAGGCAGTGGGTGGGCTGCGGGGCTCTGAGGCCATGTTAGAGAGGAAGAATGCATTTTGAAGTGTTAAGATGGAAACCCTTCTATTGTGAACACTCCTCGCATTCTTGAGATGGATCTTTCCAAATTCCACAGGACAAATTTCCAAACTAGCTTTTGGAGACCAGCTCATTGAAGACTGGACCCAATTATGCAACAGTCCAGACCAACATTGACCTCCCTTGGGTTCAAGCCCTTTGCGTACAATACTGGAATTCTGTCTTGTGTGCAATGACTCCTTTAACCCTTGCTCTGGTTTTCCTGGGTACTGTGTCTCCACCTCTTAATCCTGTAAGGGTGTTTGCCCATCTTTTCCATCCATGACAACCAGCAATTTAAAAAAGTGATCATCTTAGCTCCTAGACCTTGGATAATACTATACCTTCCTGTACTTCCTTATTAGCTTTTCTTGTAATAGGATTTTAGTTAGTGATTATTTGTAAGTTTATATATTCTGAAGAAATCATCATAGTAAATAGTCATCAGACAAAGGGCATGTGATACATAGTCTACATGGAAATCCTCAAGGACCAAACCCACATAAACCCTGCATTATTTCCCCCTGTTCTCGGTACATAGCATATTGTAGGTGCTTAAGCAAAATCTGGTGATATTAAAAGGCATTTTCAATAGAAAAAGAAAGTAGACAGCCAAGGAATCTTCTTTCAGATTTTTACCTTTGTGACACAATTGGAATGTGGCCTCATTTCTCCCCCACTGCAACCCACTTTGAAGATATGTGCATGCTACAGGGAGGTGACCCCCTCTTCTGCACATGGACCTAAAAATGGTCTCCTGGGCCAACGTCTTAAGAGGAGGAGGGGTTACACACAGAAACAGCCTTCAGTGTCATTCCTGGGGGCAGGGCTTTGATGGAGCCTACCATTCAGGGACCCAGAGGAAGAAGTCAGAGTCCACAAATACTCTGTGACCTCTTGCGTTTGTCCAGCTGCCGGTGGTGTGTCAGTCCCTCCCCCAACGGGAGCCCAGCTGCTTCTCGTTGTATGTGCCTGGCATCCCTCACCAGCGCCATCAGTCCTCAGAACCCCAAAAGGATTCCCTAAACTTGACATTTATCCTCCCCATCCTGTGTCCCATAAATGCCACCCTATGCTCTCATAGACATGCTACCTTCAAAATCTCCAAGCCATGAAGTAGATGCCATTGTACATTTATTTTCTGGACAAGGAAAAGTCTCCTTTAAAAACTAACACCAATCTTTTTAAGTAACACTTCATTGCAACGAACGCATCTCTGCCTGAAAGAGGACGCGGCTGGCTTGTCACACCGAGGGCCAGTGCTTGAGTGATGCATGCAGGGAGATGATGGATTTGTGCTGATCCATCTCCACTCCCAGGTTGCCCGGTCCCCCCTGTGACCAATGGCAAGCATTTGCGAGACAGCTGGCAGGGTGAGGGGTACAGGCGAGGCTGTGCGTCTTGCTCACCGGCCTCTGCGCAGATCAAAGGCTCATTAGCATTTTGCTCTCACCAAATCAACTTATTGGCTCAGACGATCTGTACTGTTTTAAACCTTTAGACAGCTGTAAAATTTGTCAATTAGGCCGGGTTAGGGTTTGAGTTTTGACACTTCCCATCCAAAGACGAAATAACATGTAATCCTAAAACTACATGTATTACATACGTGGTAATTCCAGGTGTTTTTTTCAAACAAGTAAATAATTTCCCAAAGTTCCAAAATGTAAGTTTGGAGTGTAAATGTGATGGATAGGTCACGTGAGAATGGAGAAAAGACCTCATCCAGCACAACTGGAGGCAAACTACTGAAAACATGACCTTATGATTTACATTGCTCCTGGTATCTGTGGGTTTATAAGCTTGGGGGGTTTTCAGGGTGGCAAGACATGCTTCTGTTTCCTAGTCTATTCAGTGTTATTTGAATAGGGGTTTCAATGGGCACAACCAACATGGAGAACTCAGAAAGCACTGACTTCTAATTCTCAATTCAGTTTTTCTGATTTGTTCGTTTATTTATGTATCTCTGTCTTGATTGATTGATTGATTGATTGATCCTGGTCACAGGGTCTCACTGTGCTGTCGTCCGAGCTGGCCTTGAGCTCCTGGGTTCAAGCCACCCTCCTCTTCAGCAGCCTGTGTATATGTGTCACTATTTGATTCCCATTCAGTTCCTTCCCCTGACTGCCTATGTAACAGGAAGTAAGTTCACTCCTGTGTCTCTGAAATTTACCAGACAGAAAATGAGTTCCGTGATCAAGTATGTACATGTCTTTTGGTTAAACTGTGAAATGATTTTTTTAACTCAAAGAACTTTTTACAAATGATAAAAGTTTATTTATACGTCCGTGAGACTCACCCTTCCCTAAGAGAAACTGCCACGGCAGTGGGGAACCTTCCATTTGGGCTCTGTTCTCTGGGGGGTCTGATGGCTCTGTGTATGGTGTCCAGTCTTTTGAAACAGCAAGGCCGTAGGCCTCTTTGCTGTTCACTCTTCTTTTAGGAAGCCTCTGCTTCCCTTTTTTGGAGTGACCTGGAAGGGTAGGAAGACAGCAGCCTGTTTTCCAGTGGGGAGCCCGATGTCCGCCTAGTTCCAAGTGCTAGGAGCATGGCAAAGACAAGGGTTTTGTGACTCCCACCTTCCACCATGGCCCCAGCAGGATTCTGACCACAGAGATGGCAGCATGGAAAGAGCTGAGAGGAGTATGCCCATCCTGCCTTTGGTGACACATCTCTGCAGTTCACTGGGGTGTTAAGCCTGGGACAGCTAGACATTTAGATCAGCAGTATCAAATAAAGTATTGGGAAGGAAGAGAGAGAAGAATGATCATTTAGTTAGATCCCCAAAGGAAATCATGCAAACGATATAAACATCTTTTTGAAGGCTTCAAAAAAAAACCTCATATTGCATGGAGTGCAAGCAAGAAACAGCTGTTGGAAGGAAAGTATAATGGATGGCAGGTCTGGCGAGCAGCTCAGAGGAGATGGCTCTATGGTCTTGGGCAGGGGCGAGGATGCTCCTGGCAGGGAGACTGGAGGTGATCAGGATAATCCATCAAGTCAGGAATGCCAACCATTGGGTTTGCAGCGAGAATTTGCTTCTCAGTGGGTTGCATTTTCTCAGTCATAATTCTCTTCAGTGGAAAAGAGAGAGAAACTTCAGGACCTTTTATATACATGAGGGTGAGTTCACATTCAGTAAAATGATGCCCACTTTACAACTGAAGGAAGAGCCTTCCTGCTGTTCCCCTTTGCTAAGCAGGTTATCAGACACAGGAATTCCCAATCATACTATCTCTGGATGCATGGATATACAGTCATTTATTTGATTTAAAATTGACTTTGAAATGGAAGGTGCTGAAAAGCCAGAATGGCGTTATATCTGCGACTCCAGCTACTCAGAAAACTGAGGCAGGAAGATGCTTGAGCATAGGATTTGGGGGCCAGTGTGGACAACATAGCAAGACTCCATCTCTCTGGAGAAAAATGAAAGGGATGGAGGATCAGGGTGATAGCACAAATGCTCTGGGGCAGGGGACCCATCCTCACACTGCTCACCACTCAAAAGAGGTGTTCATTCTATGAACATATCAGTGCTGTCTGAGCCTTTGTGCTTCAGACTCTCCATCCTTCCATCTCCTTTTCTATAGTGACCCCTCGGAGAGTTTTTGATGCAAACTAAACAGTATGTCTTCAGGCAGGCTCACATTTCTAATTGCTTAAAATCTTTCACTAGAGTATCTATAAAGAAGCTATTGGTATTTATCCAAACAAGGTTAAATTGTTCTTAGATTAATAAGCCAGATCATGACTTAAATGATATTAACAAAATATGTCAATGTATTTTAGTTAAGAACATGCCTTCATAACCAGATTGAGCATATTGTTAACATTGGGTAGATTTTTTTTAATCCTATGCATTTTACTAAAAATAGCTTACCAAAAGAAAATCTGCTTTAATTTAATTGTGCTTAAAAAAAATCCATCATCTGCCAGGAATTAGTTACATTAACATTAGAATTTGAAACTACAGTCAGCAAAAGAAAAACCCCAGATAAAAGAAATTTCCCAGAGCTGAAGGTGTAGCTGGAAGGGAGAGTGGGTTAGCATGCAGCCAGGCCCAGGGTTCCAATCCCAGAGCCAAAATAAAGAAGGGGGGGTTCTGAAACATGCACATTTATCAGTGTTTCCACCTATACTTCTGGTACTGAGGATTTTACAGTTAATGGGGAAGGGAAAAGATTTGGAGACAGCCTGAAGCGCTGCTATGTGGGGTGGAATGCCTTGCCTGGCGCCTTGGGATGACCACATCCTCTTGATGCTGATGCAGAGAGAAGGGTCAGTGCTGTGCCAGGGCGGTCACAGCAGGAGCAGCAGCCACCCCCACAGGCACATGCTGCTTGAGTGGTTTCCTGAGATGACGAATCGGAGCCAGGGAAAGACCAAAGCCCTTCATGTGCAGGAACAGTCCTCTCCCAGAGGTGAGCAGCCCTCACCTGCCCAAGCTCTGTGAATAATGAATTCCGCCCAGTAAATTCATGGATTCCCCCCAGTTTTCAACTACCCTACAATCTTTTTCTAATCCATCAGCAATTTCTTTCTTTTTTTTTTTTTTTTTTTTTTTTTGTCTTTTCGAGACAGGGTCTCCCTGGCCTGGAACTCACTCTGTATGTAGACCAAGCTGGCCTTGAACTCACATAGATCCGCTTGCCTCTGCCTCCCGAGTGCTAGGATTAAAGGCGTGCGCCACCACACCCGGCAAATTTCTGATGTGTTTCTTTTTCTTTCTGACTCCCCTCATGACCATGCTGAATCTGCAGCTCAGCAAGCACTGCAGCGTCACCTTCCTCCCTGAGACAGGATGGTTAAATGCGGAGGAGGGGAAAGGGGAGGAGCAAGACGAGGGAAAGCAGAGGGGTGAAGACGAGCTATTGCAGGGCCCAAACCACACCTAAGGCCATATTGCCTTCTTGTTGGGGGAGAAAGGAGGAGAGCTGATTCCTGGCTTGATGTGGAAAAAAAAAAAAGAAAAGAATAAAAAATGTGAAGAAAAACATTCTCCAAGCAAGATGTACTAGATAGGTATGGAAGGAACTAAGATAAAAATTGAAAGGTCATAAAAGCCCAAACAGCAGCGCAATAGGGAAGAGAAAACTCAATGCCTAAATAGATGCTTGAGATTCAAGGGACAGTAGAAAAAGCCAACAAAGGAAATTAATGTAACAACTGTTACTAAATCTGAATCACTTGGAGACCTCATCTTCAGCTTATTTTTACTTCTGGAGAAATTAAGGTTAACCTGTAAACCCCAAACTGCCCAAACAACTAAACATAATGAATGTTTTTATTTTTCTTAATTTTTATTACATTTATTTATTTAGGTGGTGAGATGCACGCATGCCGGGGCATCCAGGTAGTGATCCGAGGACAACCTACGTTCTTTCCTTTCACCATGAAGGATCCAGGATCCAATGGGTCACCTTACCTGCTGAGTCATCTCACCAGAGTGAGCTTTGCCAACACAGTTCTCTCCCTAGCCCTTGAATGCTTTTCTTAAAGACCTCCAGCTTTCCTGAACTTCAATTCTTCTTCATTGCTACAAACTCCCTTACTCTAGTTGAAGGCAGTGCTGAAGGACACAGTATGGGCTCTGGGAATCATAATCTTGGTGCCAACATTGCTTTTTGAACAGGATACTTAAAGCTTACCTGTACAAGGGGACAGCAGTAATGGTGACTTTGTCCTGGGGTTGCTATGAGAAGAGACCGAAGCAGTAATGTAAGTCACTTAGCAGAGGGCCTGGTACATAACCACCGCTCAGCCAGTCTTAGTTCTGTTATTACTATTTCCATATGTATGAAGAGAGAATATGCAAACATCTGTGAGTCTGAATGTGTCCCATGTCACTTACGGCTTGTTTTCTTGGGTGCAACCGTCTCTGCCTTTAGTAGTGAATCTATTAGGACACAGTGTTAGGCCAGGGATGAGGGGGACTTTGACCAGTTGAGGATCCCAGGGGGACAGAATGAGGTTCATTATTTCATTGATGCTTCTGCTATGATTAATTATAATGTATCTAAGCTCGAAGTCACATTTGTAAATTTTCTGTCCTTGTCCTAATCATGAACCAGAGGTCCATTGTTACCTTCTGCTTCCCTGCCTCCCAGCACTGAGGCTGTCATACTTTAAAATAGTTCTACATGTGAACAGTTAGGCGAGTGCTACATAAAATCCTCAAATCATTTTCTATAAAAAATTTTAAGAATTGTTTCATGTTACTTATAATTTTTGTTATTAACATTCACCAGAAAAACACAATATAAATCCAAGTAAGGGAATGTTTGAGACAAGAGAAGGGAATGTGGGGCTGACTACAGTCATAATACATGATACCCACATACATACATACCATACATAATACATGATACCCACATGCATACATACCATACATAATACATGATACCCACATGCATACATACCATACATAATACATGATACCCACATGCATACATGCCATACATAATACATGATACCCACATGCATACATGCCATACATAATACATACATACATAATACATGATACCCACAGACATACATACCATACATCCACGTAAAGGTCGTCAAACCCATAATTTTTATTTATTTATTTATTTTTGGTCTTTTTGAGACAGGGTCTCTTTGTAGCCCCAGCTGTCCTGGAACTCACTCTGTAGACCAGGCTGGCCTTGAACTCACAAAGATCTGCCTGCCTCTGCCTCCCAAGTGCTAGGATTAAAGGTGTGCACCACCATGCCTGGCAAACCTGTAATTTTTATACATGAATATAACCTCATCAACTTGTTCTGCTTTCTTATGTGCACTTAATTTTATTTTTCAATAATTTCACTTGATTCTTTGAGATTTTATACAGTGATTTTGACTATACTCAGGCCTCCTTCTCCTCTCAGACCTACCCTTACTTCTTGCCCCTCCATGTCCTCTATTTTATTTTAGGTCTATCAAGTCCAATTTGTGTTCCTCAGTGCTCTTGGGTGTGGGTCCATTCCTGTAGCATGGTCCCCGTACTTGGCATCACGCACTTGAAGAAAGCTGACTCTCCCACTCCCAGCAGCTTGTCCATTGCCAAACACCCCTTCACCTAGGCTGGGGCTTCCCGCCCACCTCCCCTTCTGTGCTGGGATTTGTCTGACTGAGGCTTGCACAGGTCTTGTGTGTGCTGTTACAACCACTGTGGGTTTACACGCAACTGCCTTGTTATGTCAGAAAGTTTCCTTGTATCCATCTGCCATATCTGGCTCTTATAATCTTTCCACCCTCTCTTCCGAAATGCTCACTGAGCCTTGGGCCAGGGGGCGGGGATGGAGGTGAGGATGATGTGATATAGATGTCCCATTTAAGGCTGATCACTCTGTGTGCTCACCTGTGTGTGAGCACATACACGCACGCAACATTTATGCATGGAGGTTAAAGGAACTTGTAGGGGTTGATTCTCCTTCTACCAAGTGTATCCTGGGGGTCAGACTCAGGTCAACAGACATGGCAGCAAGTGCGTTTAAACACTGAGCCATCTCACCAGCCCCTTCAAAGCATTTTTAAAATGTTGCTTAGCTTTAAATTGCTTTCTAAATCTAATGTAAAAAAACAAACAAAGAAAACTTTGAAGAGGGAGGCTGGGACGTTTCCAGACAAATTAGCTTTGCAAGGACCCTGGAGTTCTTGAGAAGGGACCACGTGTGTACTTACAAAGCCCACAAAGCCCAAGTCTCAGGGCAGACTGTGACTACAAATGCTGATGAGATATGAGACTTAGGTATACTCAGTACAAACGTGTGAACAGCAGGCCCTGACGTCCCAGCTCTTACAGGATCTTGGGAAAATCTGCTGCTGGGTGACTCTTTGCAAATAGAGATGGGTCTAGATTTTGTTTTATGTTTATTTTAGAGTATGGAGTTTACCAGCTCAGGATCTGCTCACATGACACACATGTTCCATCCAAGCCCCTCAGGTCCATCTTTCTTCCCCAAAACTGACCCTCCTTACCATTGACAAGTTGACAGAAATCACAGCCTGAGATGGAATGACAGCAGGAGTCTTGATTAATAGCAGTTATCACAGCAGATGGAAACCTGTAGACAAAACTTTCCATAGAATGAGTCTACCACAAAATTGCTTGATGAGACAGAAGGATGGCTAAGAATTATTCCTTACTTAACGGAATAAAACTGCTGAAAATTTACCCACCCCTTTGGATAATTGTCACAGATCTCCAGTGACTCGCATTGGAAATTCAGACCTTCCCTTCCTGTGTGAAAGGCACTGCTTTCTATGGGGACGTGTGACACGTTCCAGCACAGCGGATGGTGGCTCCTCTTTAAATGTATGTGTGTGCATGTCTCCCTGAACAAGTGACCTCATAGGTATACTTCTCAACAATTGTCTTTCCAATGGTGCCCACTTGGACTCGCACTGCTGAGAGAAACCGCGTTTTACACCCACCACCAGAATGTTTTTTGATCATTTGGGTTGTTTTGCTTCAGCTCTGCTTTTTGTTGTTTCATTTCGTTTACAGTGCAAATAGCCCCAGCAGACGCTAACCATTAATTCTGGAAAACAGAGCCAGCATCTCTCTCTGGTCCCTCCCTCCCTGGAAGACCAGCTCTGCATGGGATAGGAAGGGCCACACTTGCTCTCCTTCTTTCTTTATTGCTGGAAGAGAAAAGAGCCCTGTGTCCCCTCACATCTGCTGCAGGACAGAGGGCCCCTGGGGGCCTTGGCACACTGGCTGTAAGACAGAGGGATGTGGACAGAGCCAAGGCCGCAAGAAGCAAGGAAAGTCTCCCTCCATCAGATCCAAAGAGCCTTCCAGTGCCGGGTAAAGATGCCAGTCAGTGCTGGAGCCTTCAAAGAATGCTCTGCTCTCCCTTCCCTCTACCAAGGGAGCTCCCTCCAGCAACGTTGCTTAATTAACCTGTTCTGAGAAGCTAGAAAATCCCTTCAGTTGAATAGCCCACAAATTGAGCCTGAACCGCCAGCAGATTCCTGTCATGTATACCATTCAGAGTATTAATTATACTACAGAACCCTCTCTGCAGTGCCCCACTGTTAAAGAACCAGAATCAAAAGGAACATGCATTTGCTAAAGCAAACCTAAGCACAGGATCTCTGTCCGTGAGAGGCTATGGGCAGAGAGAGCCAATACACATCTCTACGTTCAACGTTTAAACTAGGAGAGTTGGCCTGGGGAGATGGTTCAGCAGGTATGATGCAACCATGAATATGTGAGTTCAAATCCCAAACACCTATAAATAAATAAATAAATAAATAAATAAATAAATAAATAAATTGGATATAGCTGCACATACCTGTAAGGTCAGCACTGTGGGAAGATAGGATATTTGGGGGGCTTACTAGATGCCAGCCTAGCTCCTGGTTCAGTGAAGACCCTCTCTCTTCAAGAATAAGAGAGTGCTAGATCAGGATACATGATTGTCTCTGCACGAGTATATGTACCTGTCCACATTCTTATACCCAGAAACACAAGTTACATTAATACAACTAATAATAAATAATAAAACTAATACAACACATAAAATAAAAGTCTATGAAAGTCCCCTTTATCCATAGAGCATAGGTTCCTCAATGAATGCTGAAACTATAGATGGCACCAGACCCTCGGTGTGCTATTCATGACTGTATCTACAACCTATGGTAAAGCCTAATTGATAAATTAGACACAAAAAGAGATTAATCACAACTAGAACAACTGTAACAATTGCCATAATGAAAGTTATGTTTCTGTGAATGCTCTGTCTCCTACTCTCAATATGTTATTGCATCATTCCCATCCTTTGGGATGTGAGATGATACAGTGGAATGACATATGTATTGTGACGTTCCAGCAACTTACTACAGCAGGGTTACTTAATGACTGTGTGTAACTGTGACAGTTGACTTGCTAACCAAGATGACAGTTAAGTGACTAGAAGATGAGTGGTATACACACTGTGGATACAGTGTGGATACAGTTAAGTGACTAGAAGATGAGTGGTATACACAGTGTGGATACAGTGTGGATACAGTAAAGTGACTAGAAGATGAGTGATATACACAGTGTGGACACAGTGTGGATACAGTTAAGTGACTAGAAGATGAGTGGTATACACAGTGTGGATACAGTGTGGATACAGTTAAGTGACTAGAAGATGAGTGGTATACACAATGTGGATACAGTGTGGATACAGTAAAGTGACTAGAAGATGAGTGGTATACACAGTGTGGATACAGTGTGGATACAGTTAAGTGACTAGAAGATGAGTGGTATACACAGTGTGGATACAGTAGACCAAAGGAAGGTTAACATTGAGAGATTTCATCATGTTATGCAGAAGGGCATACAATTTCGAACTCATGAATTTTTTATTTCTGGAACTTCCCATTTAATACTTTTGGACTGTGGTTGTCTGTGGGTAACTGAAACCACAGAAAGTGAAACTGTGGGTAGAGGGTAGCTACTGGATTCACCATCGAACAGTCCTGGGGGATACCTAAAGAGTCAATCCGAAAGAACACTGAGCTATGGTTTGAAGGTCTAGAGTTCCAATTCCATCCTTCACTGGTCACTTGCTTGACAATTCACCCTCCCTCATAATGAAGTTCCCAGAGGTAAAATTCCAGGGAAGAATTCCTGACTGTTGTAAGGACCCATGGAATAAAATAATATGGAGGCTCCAGGCTGAGTCAGGAATGCACCTGTGATTTCCTCATGAGCCAGTCGGGTAGAGGAGCAGGGGAGGGAGGGCGGCAACTTCTCTGGCTCAGGCCATTCCCTCTCCATCCCATGAGGTACGGTGCGTCTGCAAACTGGTTTCCACCAGTATCATTGGGTAAATCAGTGCATATTTCATACTAAATAGTGACATATGGCCTGGTTCAAATTAAATGAACTGGGAGCTTGGGGTCAGAGAAGGGGTGCAGAACTTTTCCTTTTGCTGTACAAGATTGGAAAAGTTATTGACCCTCAAATCACCATTTCCTTGATTATGAAATGGGATGACAGCGGCAATGCCTGGCATAGGGTTGTTGCCATGGTCAAATGAGAGAATGAATGTGAAGCTTCTGTCCCAGTGCCTGGTATATGTCCAGGCCAATAAATATGACACAATATCTGTATCTGGATAACACACACCCAGGCTCTAGCAGGCATTATGTGAATCTGTAGTGTTCCTCCATCATTGGAGCTGCATGTTCAAGTTATCCGGGAGACTCCATTCAAATGCTACAACCTCCATAAAGCCATTCTTGGTTCAGTCCCAAGCTTTCTCCCTGGGTTGTACTACTCTAAGCACTGGGGTCAGGACTGGCTTAGGGGGGGCATAGAAATATTCAGTCATAGAGGACCCAATCTCACAGAGGTCCTTCACCTAAATTTGTACTTTGCTATCATTTTCTTCTCCCACAAAGAGCTATGTATTTTCTATTTGCACTGGGCTCTTCGAGTTCATTTTCAATATATTGGTTTTACCTCAATTTTGTCATTTTACAATTTATTGTGAACTTGCCTTTGTGAATTCTATTATTGTGAATTTGCTTATTTATTCTGGAGATTTTTGCAAACCAGGAATCATCCTTACTGTGTTCCATGGCCATCTAGACACCTAGTGTGGTGAAAAATCACCCAGTATTCATCCCTGTTCCCAGCCAGGACAGGGCAAGGGGCACCCCTTCCTTAATACCTCAGCTCTCACACTGTAAAAACAGATCCTTTTGTGACCATTCTGGAGCCACATTTTTCAGATCTTGTACTTTGCGTTGATGATTGTGATGATAAAAATGAAGCCTAACAGAGCTGGCTAACTTTGCTAAATGCAACAAGGCTGGAAGCTCCTCACAGAGGAAACACTTTCTGCTTGATGTGCTCTAATCAGATGAATTACAGTGCTGTTGGCCATGAGCTGAAGGCTAACAAATATATACAACGAACACACACACACACACACACACACACACACGCACACACACACACACACACATATATATATATATATATCAGTGCATGTTAAAACTAGGGTATGTGTTCTAGTTTAATTTATGCTGCTGTCATACAATACCCTGACCACAACCAATTTAGGGGAGAAAGGTATTTTCATTGACAATTCCAGGTTGCAGTCTATTACTGTGAGGAACTCATAGCCACAGGATCTTGAGACAGCTGCTCATATCACACCCAAAGTCAAGCCCAGAGAGAAATGAATGTATACATGCTTACTTGCTTGTTTATGCTCAAGTTGATATCTCTACTCATACATTTCAGGACCTTCTGCCTAGGGAATAGAGCCCCCCACAGTAGGCTGGGTCTTCCCATATTAAGCAACTTAATTAAGATACCCCACCCCCAGACATGCCCACAGGACAACCCAATGTAGACAATCCCTCTTTGAGGCTCTCTTCCCAGGAGCTCCTAGGCTGTACTAAGTTGACCATGAACACTAATCATCACAGTATGTACTTTGTTCATTCAACAAAAATAAGAGAAGAAGCGTGAAGGAACCTAACCTGACATTTCGTACAAGGAGGGATAATTCAGCCCTCACTTAATTCCATGTTCATAGCCAAGTACTAAAATATAACTACCACTCTTCACAAGAATTACCTACAACTCCTTTTGAACACGGATGATAAAACCTGGCTTTGTCTCTCCTTTCCCCATCATCACCTTTCCCTGGTTGATCACTGTGAACATACTGCTGTTCACAAAGAGTTCACTGACTTAAGAGTGTGTCTGTGTGACATAGGATCGGTCACCTCAGGTTCTGTGATCCTGCTGCTTGTTCTAAGCTTTGTTGTCTATGACTTCGAAGTTCCCTTGTGGGACTGTGATAATACCAGACAGCTCTACTCTGCAAGAGTGGTAGGCGACTCCATATTTTTCCTCGATAAAATGAAAAAGTACAATAGTAAATGGCTAATGAAGCTAAATTCTTCCCAGGTGTCTGGAAAATTTTCAAAGACCTAGAATTGAAATTTGTTAGGGAAAAAGATGTCATAGTGCATTAAAGGAGTTATTAGCCAAATAAAAATGCCGGGTTTTATGGAATCTAGATATGAGAAAGATTTGAATCTGAGTCCCTCTGAAAAGAAGCACTCATCAGAGGTTATCTGGAATAAAAAAGCCTAGTGAGAAATGACACTCAGCACTTGTAAGAGGAATGACAGACTTCTGGGATAAGTAGACTTCTGCTTCTGTGTTTAACACAACTAGGATTGCTGGATCCCAGGCAAGGAATACCCTAGAGTCTCCACAGTACAGAAAGGGATGAAGTGTTTTTCTTAATTATCAACAGGCTGATGGCAAAGCCCTTTCTTATCTCTCATAGGTGAGTGATAACTGAGTGTATTTTACTAAATATAAGTATCACTCATTCTCTATTGGCTGAGCCTAAAAATATTCTACCGAGACCCTCTCCCATGTTCCTCTTTGGGAGGAAAGTAATTTGACTCAGCTACCTTATTTAAGATATTTGGAGAACAGCAGCTGTACCAGGGCTGAGAAAACGGCTCAACAAATATAGTACTTGCTGAGCGAGTGTGAGGGCCTGGGTTCAAATCCAGGAAACCAGATGTGCTAGCATGCATCTGTGATGTCGGTGCAACCGTGTGGTGAGGTGGGAAGTGAAGGTGGAAAATCCCCAGAAGCTCATGGGTCAGCTAGCCTGGCACACACGGTGGGGAAAAGATCAACAAGAGACTCAAACAAAATAGAAGGTGAGGGCGAATGCCCAAGGTTAATCTCTGACCACCACACTGGCTCCATGGTACATGCACATTCGTGTTCTCACGCATATTTAAAGAGAAGAATTACAGGTATGCCGAAAGGCGTCAAAGAGAGCGTTCTGGCACCTGGACGCAGTTCCCCTTCCCTTGCTTCTGACCTTCTACCCCACACTCTTAGCCCTCCTTCCACAAAAGCATGCCAACAGCTCATCAGGATTCTTCAAAAGGGGCCTTCTTCAAACATAGCACAGGATGTTAAATAAGACTGAGATAGACCTATCCCTAAGAAGACAGCCTAGATCTAATATACAACCTATTGATGAAGCAGACGTAAGAGCACAGTGAGTAAAGTAATACAGAAACTGTTCATGTGTCCTGACAGCCATTGAGTATAATGTTTTAGACCATGTGTCTTTGGAGAAAGAAATTAAAGAATCCTCTTGGCCCTTGCTGACATATTTCTTTGAGTTTGCCTAAGAAACAATAACCTTATATAAATTGAAAAACGTGTGAAACAAGAGGTTCTAGGAGAAGGGAACAGAAGTTTCAGGGACCAGGGAAGAGGGAAGAGCAAGTCACATAGAGATGTAAAGAAAACTCGTAGGTTAGAATGCAGAATGTGGAGTTGGATGCAGGAGGAGAGGAGAAGACAAAGCCCAAAGTGTTCGGTGGAGTCATGGGATAAAAGCCCTGCGAGTTGAAAGGATGAGTTTACACTCCAGCAGGTTACTAGGAGCCACTGAACATCTCCTAGCAAGAGATCACTGTGCTTGGAACTGCAGTGAGGAAAAAATAAAAGCAGCAGAGCTGCAGAGGTAATCGGAAAAAGGTAGGAACAAGCAGAGCAAGCAGAGGCTAGACCATGAGTGGGATGGACCGTTGCATACAACAGGGCAGAAGGAGTAGATACCTGGGAACAAGATCAGGAAAGCCGGGTCTGTGGGTCTTAGAAACTGAGGAGCTGAGGTAAGGGGTCAGGGAGAAGGAGATTCAAAGACAAGGTTTGGAGCTCAGTGGCTGGGAAGCAGAGGTGTGTGGTGAGCAAGTGGATAGGAGAGTTTGGCATCTAGTGTTTAAGATGCTGGAAGCAATTGAAAATTGGCTGAGTCTCCATATGACTTCATCTGAATTGCATTTCAGATATTAACTCACCAACTGTTCCGACTTTGTTTCTTTGTTACCTACCAGTACTTCCCAAAAAGTGTATGTCCAGGCCTGATTTCTCCGACCAGGGCTGTTCAAGTGGAGCTTGGTCTAGCACTGACAAACTGGCACTTGTCTGAAAAGGGGTTTCTTTCAAAGGGCTGAATGAATATTGCATCGTTGGACTCCAAGCTGCCTACGAATCAGAAAAATTTTTTTCTTATCCTTTATGACTTCGATCTTCCTTCGACCTCACTTCCAAATAAAGATGAGTACATAGACACAGTACAGACTCACAGATACACACTGATAACACACACACACACACACACACACACACACACACACACACACACACACACTCTTTCTATTATTCCAAGCCCAGTGCTATTAACTGCAAAGGTTAGTACACAGGTGAATAAGCATTGTTTCTTGTCTGGTGACTCATGCGATTGGCTGCATTTATGACCCTGGGCACCCAATATGCCTAAAACAGTGCGTTAGGCACCAAGAGGCAAAGCGGCCCAATGGTTAAGCATGGATTTAGAAGTCGATGTGTGGACTCTGGAGCCATAAGGTCAGGCTTTCTTGAAAAGGGTGAGGGGGCGCTGGAGAGATGGGTTCTTGCAGAAGACCTGGGTTCAACTCCTAGCAAGCACATGGCAACTGACATCCACCAGCCCATCCAGTTCCAAGGGATGTGGCACCCTCTTCTAACCTCCAGGGCATTGCAAACACAACATGGATGCACTTACATACATGCAGGCAATATACTCATACACATAAATAATAAAAATAAATAAAAAATGTTTTTAAAGGCTTGCTTTATTTTAAATTATGTGTATGTATGGGGGGCGGTATGTGCATATATGTGCAGGTGTCTGCAGAGGACAGAAGAGGGTATCAGTTCCCCTATAACTGGAGTTACAGGGGGTTGAGAACTGAACTTGGATCCTCTGTAGGTGTAGTATGCACTCTTAACGGCCGAGTCATCTCTCCAGCTCCAGATTAGTCTTCCTTGTCTCTGTGAGCAATCCTTGTCAGAAACAACATAAGGAAGGAAAAGCTTACTTTGGCTCATGGTTTCAAAGAGTTCAGTCTGGTTGCTTGGCCCTGCTCTCTGGAGTAGAACAGTAGCACAGCAGGAGTTCATGGTGGAGGAGACTCTTCACTTCATAGTGGACAGGAAACAGAGGGGAGGAAGCAGGAAGGGTCTAGGGACCAGACACCCCCACTAAGGATCCACCCCTAGTGAGTTGCTTCCCCAAGCCTAAACTTACCTCTCTAGAATATTCCCCAATAACATCAATGGGAACATGCCAGATAATTGGACTCAGACTTTGCTTTACTGATTATTAATCTTAAGAATGTTTACTAAGTATTTTGAGACAGGTTTCACTATGTAGCCCTGGCTAGCCCTGAAACTCACTATGTAGACCAGGCTGACCTGGAATTCACAGAAATCTGCCTGCCTCTGCCTCCCAGTGTGCTGGGATTAAAGGCATGAATCACCAAGCCCTGCTATGAACTTCTATTACATTATTAAAGGTACCTCAATCTTCTTATTTATAAAAATCAGAGTTTAAAAATTGCTCCATAGGATTTTACAAAAGTTAAGTGATAAATATGACCATGATGTGCTGGGAAATCACACGTGTTCCCAATAGGTGTCAAGCACCTGATAGGTCTTGACTTTCATCACTTAGCAGTAACTTAAAATATACTGTATTATTTAACCCTTGTAGCAGTTCTGCAAAACTGGTATTATTTTTCCCATTTGTAAGCAAGGATCTAGAGAGAAAGGTCAACCTGCCCCAAATGTCCAACAGAGCCATGCATCTTGCTTCAGGGCACAGTGAATTAAAGAGGGATATGTGAATGACAATTTCATCTATAACCTCAAAACTGGACACAATTTAACAGTAGCTGATCATAACGCCTGGCATGGTGGTGCATGCCTTTAATTCCAGCATTTGGAAGGCATAGGCGGGTCGAGCTCTGCGAGATCTAGAACAGCCTGGTCTATCTAGCAAGTTCTAGGCCAGCTGGGGCTACAGGGAGACCAAGTCTCGAAACAAAACAAAAACAAAACCCCTGCGGGTCACGCGATAATCAGCGACGATTAGATTTGCTATCACTATTTCCCAATTTAAGCTTATCCCACAGATAGCCAGTTAGCATCATCTGATTATGATAATAAATTAGATTGCCCAGGTATTTTCCTCTTTGATTTTGTGAACTATCCCTAGAGATGAGGCTTATTGAAAAATTAGCTTCTAATTTCCTATGACTAAAACTAGTTTGCTATAATTAATAAGTGAATTGGTGGATTTTTAGACAGTATCAACTGATCATCAGAAGGCTCTGTGCAAATATCAACAAGAAGTCTGTACGCACAGAAATGCCTGAGGGCAGCTATGAACCTGCCAAAGGGAGCTGTGGGCTGCCCAGAAACGAATCACATCCCAGAGGCTAACTACTTCCCACCTACTAACCTCCTGAGAAGGTGTTCACTCCAGACGGGCTTTCCTTTGGCAACAACTACACTTTCTAATTCCTCCTCAATGATTCTTTTTAATCTCTAGCTTCTCTGCCATCTAAACAACCTCTCATGATACATTTTGAGCCAAGTTCCCTCTCAAAATAAGTCATTTAAATTGTTTACCTGGCCCTGAGTCACAGGATCAACCCTGGCTCAAAAGCTGCAGGTCGATATAGAAAGAGTTGTATCAGGCACCACGGCAGACAGATGAAGGAAAGACTGTGGGGGAACATTTGAAGTACACAAGATGTAGACAGGAGCTGGAAAGATGGCCCAGTAGGTAAATTCCTGCTGTGCAGGCAGAAGGACCTGAGTTGGGATCCCCAGGAGCCACATACAAAGCTATGTGTGGCTGTATCATCAGCAGTAGTGGGGCACAGACAGACAGTCCCTGGAGCTAACTGGCCAGCCAGGTTCAATGGGAGACCCTTCCTCAAAAAACAAGTGGGGAGCAAGAAGGAAGAATCTAAAATCAACCCCTGGCCTCCATACATGTGTACACACCCACTCAAACACATACATATAACACACACAAATGCACATGCCTACACAAACACACACATGACTCACATGTGCACATGCCCACACAAACATGTATGCATAACACACATGTGCACAGAGCCATACAAACATATGCATATAACACATGCACACATACCCATGCAAACACATACATATAACACACATGTGTGCACACACAGATTCAGATGGTTGTTAGGGAGAGTGCCATGCACATCGTAACCAAAATGTTCCTCACAGGCAGGGGCATTGTAGGCCCGTCCCTGTCAGGTGCTCACTGGATCTGAACAGAGCTATTGATCTGCATGCCCTGTCTACACCAAACTGAAGCCTTTGAGAAGACTGGGTCTGTCTGTATCTTGTCACTTTGTGCTCCCTGTAGATGTATAGCAGACAGTAAATACCTGTCAAATGAGTGAAATAATGATGCATATTGTTGAGGATGTTACTGCTGGTGTTGCTCTAACCTCACCCTTTAGTGACTGTCACTTATGAGATGCTTACTATGTATCCAGAATTATGAAATATAGATGTGCATGGTGTGTGTGTGTGTGTGTTAATTGAGTCTCACAAAACAATCTTAGACAGTAGATACTCTTCTGAGCTCATTTTTTGTGTGTGAGTAAGCTAAGTCTCAGAGAAATTGTCTTCCAAAAATTGAATTACTAATATAAGTACCAGACGTAGCAAGTTTGTCCATTCCCCAGTCCACGAATTTGACTACTCAATTAATTGTACCACTTTAGAAACACAATTTTGTTAGAACCTAACTTGGATTCCAAAAGTTGTATGAGAGACTTCCCTGTCCTTACCCTCAACCCTCAATCAAACTGAGTTCACATGCTTTTGGTGGCATATGGGGCTAGATGGAGGTGCGAGGTGGGGGGGGAGGGAGAGGGCAGAGATGGATTAAGACAAGGCCTCAGGTAGTCCTGGCTGGGCTTGAACTTGCTATGTAGCTGGGGATGACCTTAAACTCCTGATCCTCCTACCTCTACCTCCCAAGAGCAGGGACTACAGGCTTACAGCACTGTACCCAGCGTCCCTCTCCCTCTTTGGGCATGTCTCCACCAGCACACTCAATACATTGTCAAATAATTAATTATCCGGTTAGCTGAGCATCTTGACGGCAGGGACTCTTGTTCGCTTATGTTCTCCCATTGTGAATAGCATAATGCCTGGAATACTGTAAGTGCTAAATAAATGTTTGTGGAGTTGATTAATTATCAAACTCTGAATAAACAATGGTTGTTTAGAAGACCATGTTGGCTGGAAACTGTTTTGACTTTGATCCAGGGATTCCTTCATGCAAGGCCTGAATAGTCCAGGTGATAAGATAACAGAGTGGTTACAGCATCTCTCAGCGGCGCACCTGTGGGGCCAGATTTATCGCCCTCTGGAGTACACTGCTGGCCTTCAATTCTGCTGCTTGGTCAAGCAGTGACTTTAGTTATGGGACTGTTGATGGTGGAAGCCAGAATTTCCGCCTGGAGCTGGAACAAGGGATCGATTATGAGGCGTTAACAGGACCTCTGCGTCCCCACAGAGAGAGTGCAAGCACAGAAGAGGCTAGGGGGAACATGCTGCTCTAATTTAAACATTAAAATGGCAAAATAAAGGATGATAGTTTAAACTACAAAAGCATGACAGCTTTTAGCAAAAGATAAAATACATTGAGGAGCAGTGGGAAGCAGCCCAGGATTTGGAGTTAAACAAACTCACGTCAGTTCTGATCTTGACCCTTTCTTATTACCTCTGTTACATGGGGAAAATTACCATCTGTTTTCTTGTCTGTCAAATGGTCTTGATAATGTCTATTTGCCAATGATGAGTTTGTTTTTCATTACTTTTACAAATACCTGAAATGAGTCCATTTTACAAGGCAGGTTTATTACAGCTCACAGTCTTGAAGGTTTCGGTCTATATCTGGTTGGCTCTGTTGTTTGGGTTTACCTTAAGCCAACATCTCATGGCTGAGATGCAAAAGAGGAAAAGGAAGAAACCATTCTCCCATAATCCCCTTTAGGACACACCCCTAATGACTAGAACCTCTTACTAAGTACTTCCTAAAAGTTCCACCACCTCCCAATAGCACCGTATTGGGGATCCAGTCTTTAACATATGGCCTCTGGGGTGACATTTCAGTTCCAAATTGCAACACACAGCGAGCATTAGCCGTTGCTTGCCAAACTGTTAAAGCTGTACCAATCATGCGGCATTGAAGATGCTTGTATTCAAACAGTTGAAGATACAGTTGGTGTTGGAGAGATGGTTTGGCACTTAAGAGCTCATTCTGCTCTTGAAGAGGACTGAGTTTGGTTCCCAGTACCTACGTCAGGTAGCTCTTAACTGCCAGTGACTCCAGCTTCAAAGGGATCCAACACCTCTTGTAGCCTCCCAGGGCATCTACACTCACATAGTTAAAAAATACTAATAAAATAGTATTTTTAAAATTAAAAATTAAGTAAAAAGTTTGTTTAAACATTTATTCAAAATGTACTACATGCCAGCACTGTGATTTCTCCTTCTTCATAGAATGACAAACAAACATACAGCTTCTGTGCCCTCAGTGAGCTTGTGAAAGGATCCACGGGCTCTTCTCTCCGCACCCACACCATTGCATGGCCTGCTAGTACTTTCCCTGCTAGCACTTGACCCTGAGCTCAGCCAGGACACTGGCTCTGACCAACACAGAGTATACAAGAAGCTTGAAGCACATTACATGTTGTCCTGCCTTATTGTTCACATAGCCTCTGGCTTGAACACCATGTCAAAAAACTAAGCTAGCCTCCAAGAAGATGAGAGACAGTTTCATTGAGGAAAGTGGAGACTGGCACTCAAAGCAGAGACCGTGGAGGGACACTGCTGTTTTCTCCCTCTGGCCTGCTCAGCTGCCTTTTTTATACTGCCCAGGCCCACCTGCCCAGGGAAGGCACTGCCCACAGTGGGCTGGGCCCTCCCACATCAAGTAGCAATTGAGAAAATGCCTCACGGACCCAGCCACGGGTCAGTTTGATCTGGGAAGTTCTTCTGTTGAGGTTCCGTTATCCCAGGTCACTCTAGTTTATATCAAGTTGACAGAAACTAACCAGCACAAGTGAGCCCCTGTCAACTTGACACACATGCAGGTCCCTGTAAGCCGGTCCCTTTTCATTTCCTGTCCCTAGGATCTCATGTTCATATCACAATATAAACATTATCAAACTTTTAAAGATCCACAGTTTTACAAAAATTTAACACTTTAAAGAGTCAATGTCTCTTTAAAATACCCAAAGTCTCTTAACTGTGGGTTAAAGAAAAAGTAAATTATATACATTCTTATTCCAAGAGGAAAGAACTAGGGCACAATTCATTTCAGATCAAAGCAAAACCAGAACTCTAAAAAACTCAATTTCCAACATCTGGGACTCACTCATGATCTTCTGAGTTTCACAGGGCTTGGACGGCTCCACTTCTCCGGCTCCACCATCTGCAGTGCACAGCCTGTCCCAGGCTCAGGCCACATCCACTCCATACCTAGCACTGTCCATGGTGGTAAACCCATGGTCCTGGTACCTCCAATGTGCTGGGGGTGACCACTGTACCACCTAGTCTGCACCTTCACCAAGGCCTCTCCTAGCCTCTCATAGTGCCAAGCCTCATCTCTTTTCCATGAGTTATTTATGACTTCAAAACCAGTACCATATGGGAGACTGTTTAACATCTCCAAGTTCGGCTTCTAGCTTGGGATGTAGCTTCAGTACTGGCACAGCTTCTGTGTGCTGACCCTGAGGAAATACTTCCCGGAAGATTTTGCCTCACTGATTCTAGTCTCATTCATCATAGCTGATTTTTCAACCCCAGTTAAGCAACATCAACTGTCCCAGTAAAGTGAAGGTTTCATTTCAGCGCTGCTGCCGCCTTGCTTATCACAACTGATTCTTCAGGCCCAGCTAACCAGAACCAAAGATTCTTAATTCAAAATATCACAAAAATGGCCCCAATAGAGTCTTCAGGGGAATCTTCAAACTTCCCTCTGAAACTTCACAACTTAGCCTCCACCGTCTGTATTTCTCTCAAAAATCCCATAGAACAGGCCATTAAACTCTGAGCACTCAATAGCTTTTCCAGTCCAACGTTCCAAATACTTCCCCAATCCTCCCTAAAACCAACATGGTCAGGTCAATCACAGTAGACACACTTTTCTGGCACCAATTTCTGTTTTAGCTTGCTTTCTGCTGCTCTCATAAAACATTGGCCAAAACCAACTGGTGGGAGAAAAGAGTTAGTTGTTTGTTTGTTTGTTTTTTCAGTCAGTCCATCATCTGGGGAAGCCAGGGCAGGCAAGCAGGGAAATTCTTCAGTCCCTCCTCTCAGGTGACTCCAGTTTGTGCCAAGTTGACAAAAATTAATCAGCATAACCACCAACTTCAAAATGTGAGCCAGGCTCTTTTAACTAAGGTTATTGACCACAGACAAATCAGAGCACCTATCAGCATCTGGGTGATCGGGCCCAGGTGAGAAAAGACATCTAATCAGCACATAGAATTGTGAGCTCCAAAATCAGTGATTGTTTTAGACAGTTATGTATTGGGGCAGTTTCTTATACAGTGAAAGCTAACTGATACAAGCTTTCAGCTTAGATGGGGACTAATAAGCTTTTTCTGTGAAGGGCCAGATGGTGACTATTTTGGCTCAGTAAGCCGTAAGGCCTTTGTTGAAACTACTTGGCTTTCCTGCTGTCACCCACAAGGAGCCGAGGACAACATGGAGGAGAGTCATGGCTGAGCTTGGCTAAAAGACTGTTGTTTGCTGACCACTGTTCTAATCCCACAAAAGACATTACTCAAATGATCACACAAGAAAATATGTACGACCAAACTGCCATTGTATCTGAGCAGCCAAGTCTTGTGTGCTATTAGAAAGAATCCTCAGAGAGCCTGCCCCAGACTGGTAACTTGGATGAAGTGAGGTATTTCAACCCCTTCCAGGAACAGACCCCAGAAAAAGGATAGTAGCACAAACAGCTTCTGTGGGAGGAGAGCCCAGTTTGGGTGCATGGGAAGAGAGCAGGCACGTGAGATAGAGAAGAAACCCAATATGGACTCAGTTAAGGAGAGGATTGCACAAGTAGGAAAGGCCTGGTCCACTCTGACTCCAGGAGATGCTGAAGATGTGGGAGGGACAAGGAAACTGGGCTACATGTTCAGGTCCTGTTCAGAGCCTTTAGGAAAAGACATGTAACTCTAGGATGTGTCCAGTGATAACAACAGAATTGAAGGACATGAGCATTCTGGATTGATCGTGACCTAACTACTCTAGCCAGAGAAAGCTCTAGAACACAGAAGAGCAGCATGCTGTAAGAAGCTGACCTGGGAGTGGGGGTGGGGTGGGGGGGTGGACGACAAGGAGAGGCGTCATCTGTTACAGAAAGCTTCCCCGTGGGAAGATGAGATTTACAGATGAAACTATCAGGGCAGAGGAGGCTGCCTTGGGAGGAAGAGGAAGGGATGCAGAGAAACAACTCTAGAGCTGCATGCTATGGTTTAACTGGGAACTGTCCCCTGCAGCCTCATGTGCAGAAGCCTTGGTCCCCATTTAGTGGTGCTATTTGGGGAAGGGCTGGAAAATTTCGGTGACAGGTGCTGGTTGAATACAGGTTACTGGTGGCAGGTCCTTAGGGATGTGCCTCACCTTGGGTCTCTCTCTTTCTCTCTCTCTCTCTCTCTCTCTCTCTCTCTCTCTCTCTCTCTCTCTCTCTCTCTCTCTCTCTCCTTCCTGATCACCATAAAATGAAACGAGCAGCTCTGCTCCGCATGGCTATGCTCTTCCCTGACGATGCCCTCCTTCTCTACGGCCCAGAAACAGCCAAGCTAAACTCAACCTTCTGAAATTTCAGGCTAAAATGAATCCTTCCTTCCTTAAGTCACAGAGATGAAAAATTGACGCATGCACCAATGTTTCTGAAAATCCACACCTAGTGTCAGCTACTGTAATGAACTGTCACAAATGTAGTGACTCACAACAAAAATATATTCTCCCACAGTTAGAAAGATAAGAAGTCTGAAATCAAGATGTAAGCAGTGATGTGCTTTTCCTAAAGGCTCTGAACAGGACCTTCTTTTGCCTGGCTTCTAGTGGCTCCTGGCCACCCCCGTCACTCCCTGCCTTGTGGGGTCTCACTGTAGCCACTTCCTCTATCATCCCTTCCTCCTAAATGTCCCATTGGATTAGGATCCATCCTAACCAAACCTAGCCCCATTTTAACTGAGTTACATTTGCAAAGACTCCATTTCCAAACAAGTTCACATAGGCAGGTAGCAGGAGTTAGGACCTAACACTGTTGTTTTAAGAATGAAACACAGGGGGCTGGAGCGTTGGCTTGGCAGTTAAGAGCACTGGCCACTCTTGCAGAGGACCTGCGTTCTATTCCCAGAACCCACATGGCAGCTCACAATCATCTGTAAATCTAGTTCCAGGGGGATCTGACGCCCTCTTGTGGCATCTAAGTGTGTTGTACACAGAAGGTACACCCATGAATGCAGGCAAAACATTCATACACGTAAAGTAAAAACAATACCTCAAAAAATAGATCTAAATAAATAAATAAGAGGAAGGATGGGAAATTGGCCATGGGATTTAGAAATGTGGACACGGAAGTTCTTACAAGAGCTGACTCAGTAGAGAAGTCCGGGATAGCAGTGACAAATACGAGGCTGGGCAAGGAGAGAAAGGGGGACACAGAGACAGTTCAGATGCAGCCCCATTCGATGCTGGGTTGTGAGAGGAAGAAAGAGGCAGAGGCCTGGCTTTTATGACGTTAAGGGAAAGATTCTTCTCTGCTTTGTTTTACTTTGTATTGTTTAAGATGACAAGACCAAGCATATCGGTGCAAAGAACACAGTTTTGAGGGAGATGCTGAATAAGGAGGACACAATGCATAGAGCCAGGTCCTGAGACATGATGATAGAAAGGAATCTGGGTTCCCATGACCTGGCTTAGAGGAGGAAGGAAGAGGCTCCTGTGAGCCAAGATCCTGGGATCTTCTCTCAGTGTTTCTATACCTCCGTTAGCCACACCAAAGATCCCATTTGCTGCCGTTACAACAATCCTCTTTGTGATGCCTGCAACTCCCCTGCCCCAGAAGCTGCTGCTGCCCTATATTCTCCTAGTGCCAGCCTTTCTTTTGTGGCCCTTTACCACTACTTATTGACAAGTGCCTTTTGTGTCTACCGTAGTCCCTGTCTAAGAACATCAGATTGGGAGGAGGAAGTACCGGCTGCAGGGTTGAGGAGCTACTGGCCTTATCCTGTTGATCTCAATAGCATCCTGGTAAGATAAGCGGACAGCGTGATTATCTTCCTGTTACAAAAAGAAAACCACGACTCTAAGAGTCCAGCGCTTTAGATAAGATTATGTGGATCAAAACCCACATCCTTGGAAATCCGGTTGGAGCCTTTTCTACTCTGTAAAACTGCTTCGTTCCTCATGTGACATTCATGGAATTTTAGAAGTTACATCAAAATAGGAATTTTCTTGTTTAAAAGGAAACCAGAAGGAAATGGGTCATTCTTGAAAAATTCTAGAGTAATAAGGAATAGGCGCAGTCTTGCCGTCCTAGAAAGAAAAGAGGCTTCTTAGTGACTTAGAAACCAGCTTTTCCCCTCTTAAGAAGGCCATTAAACTAGAGAATGCAGAGAAAATGAAAGAACTGGATCCCCATCACACAAGAGCATTCTCTGTCCAGTAAACATACTGAGTTCCTGCTATATACCAGGATCTTTGGGCTGTAGGATGAAAATAAGTCAGATGTTCTTTCTTTTCCCAAGGATTTCAGTGCCATAGTTTATATCTAGAACCTTCTCCAAAGGCTAATGTGTTAAAGGCCCTGCTGAGTGGTGGAAACTTTAAGAGGTGGAGTCTGGTGAGAGGTAGAGATTGAAGGATCCCTCTGTCTTCCTCCTGCAACAATAGGAACCAGTTTCCTCTACAATACACTCCCACTGTAATGTACTTCCTTGCCACAGGCCCAAAAACAATTTGCCTAGCATATGGGAGACTGAAGCCTGTGACTCCAAAGAAAGCTTTCCTCCTTTTAAGCTGATTATAACTGATACAGCAACAGAAAGCTGACAAATATGTCAGGTATGAGGTGGTATAGATAACCTTGGTCACATGATCACTGGGCCAACAAAACATGTATTTGAGGAGTGATGATACTTCAGGTAAACCGGTGGGAAACAGAATCTATTAGAAGATGGGTCTGGAGAGATGGCTAAGCAGTTAAGAGCACTGGCTGTCCTTTCAGAGGACCTAGCACCCACATGGTGGTAACCGTCTGTAACCCCAGTTCCAAGGGAATCCGATGCTCTTTTCTGACATAAGCGCACTTACATACATGCAGGCAATGCACTCATGCACATAAAAATAAATAAAAAATATTTTTTAAAAAGAACACGGAAGGAGAAGAGGGGGAGACCACAGAGGAAAGAAAAAGGAGCCCAAGCCGGGCGTGGTGGCACACACCTTTAATCTAGCACTCGGGAGGCAGAGGCAGGTGGATCTCTGTGAGTTTAAGGCCAGCCTGGTCTACAGAGTGAGCTCCAGGCTAGCTGGGACTAAAGGGAGACCCTGTCTCAAAAAGACCAAAAAAAAAAAAGAAAGAAAAAAGAGTCCAAAATGGTAGCAACATATAATCTTTCTGTGGCAATTATGACTTACAAAGCACTCTTTTTTTTTTTTGAGACAGGGTCTCCCTGTAGCCCCAACTGGCCTAGAACTCACTTTGTAGACCAGGCTGGCCTTAAACTCACAGAGATCCACTGGCCTCTGCCTCTCGAGTGCTAGGATTAAAGGCATGCACCACCACACCCAGTTTAAAGACAGTTCTTAGCCGCCATGTGGGTACTGGGAATCGAACCTGGGTCCTCTGCAAGAGCAGTCGGGGCTCTTAACCGCTGAGCCATCTCTCCAGCCCCCACAAAGCACTCTTATGTAGTTTTTTTTTTGTTGTTTAATCTTCATAATAGCCCTTGAGAAGCAAGCAGAAAAGTGCTTCCTCCCACCCCAAGAGCAGATCTGGGAAATGAGTGATCCCTAAGCTGCAATATATTCAAAAAGAATAAAGTGAGAACTCTGCCCTTATTATGTGACAGATTCATCACTTGCCTTCCTGAATTGCATTTGAGTTTTTGCCTGTTTGGGGCACACATTAACTCATCATCGTCTTAGGCCGCGCACTGCTCTCTCTCCATCACTCTGTCTTCAAGCTTCCTACCACCTCAGCGGATCTCTGCTTCCTGTCTGTCGTCACACAGCTGCAGTCCTTCCTGTCCTTTAGTGAACCAGTTGCCACCAACAGAGGACCAAGAATGAACAACCCCCACTGGAAAACTCATTGAGGTGGAGTCCCAAGTAGTCTCCCAAGGATGAACTTCCTTCTTAACAAAAAGTGACTCACTCATCCACCCTTATATTCAGCAAATTGTATCCAATAGCCACTGTATCCAAGACACACAGATAGACCTTGTAAAGGACTCAAAAATAACAAGCTATGTCCACCTCTTAGGAGGCAGAATTCAGGAATGCATCAGGGCCTATTCTTAAGCAGGAAGTTTTAAGGTGTGGTGAGATTAGCTAGCTAACTCCATTCATGGGCTCTTCTTATGCTTTATATGTTAATCAAATACTTATGCTCTGTAGAAGCTTGTCTAAGACTGGTTAAACTTCACCTTTGTAGGTGTGGCACAAACCTTTAATCCCAGGAGTAGGGAGGCAGGGGCAGGCAGATCTATGTGAGTTCAAAGCTAGCCTGGTCTACAAAGTGAGTTCCAGGACAGCTGAGGCTAAAGGGAGACCTTGTCTCAAAAAAACAAAACAAAACAAATAAACAAAAAAACAAATTCACCCTTGTAAAAGTGACTATATATATATATATATATATATATATATATATGTATCCCCAAGATCACGTTGCTGTCCCTATTTTAGAGTAGGGGACAGTCCAGTGGACTGCATCAGTGTACTTGTGTGTAACTTATAACAATGCAACCATCAGATCCCACACAACCTGGATTTGCCTCTGCGTTTAAAGGTGGAAAGAAGGGAACATAAGAAAGAGGTCAGTGTAGTGCAAGCAATAAAGTGTGGAAGTGTCCACGTATGTGGGGAATCGTATCAGCTTTCTGTCATTGTAACAAAAGGCCCAAGATAATCAACTTATATGGAGGAAAGATTTATTTTTGGCTCACAGATGTAGAGGCTCCAGTCCATAGTCCCATTAGTTTGAGGCTTGTGGTGAAGCAACACCTCATGGCAAGTGGGCTTGGCAGAGCAAACAGCCATGAAGCCACGGGGAGAAATGGAAGCAGCCAGGGTCCCACAATCTCCTTCAAGGTCACATTTCTTCCCATGAGTTCCTATCTCCTAGGGGTTCCGCTGGATCCCAGTAGCGCCTTGAGCTGGTGGAGCAAGGTGTATATGGATCTTCTCTGTCTTAGTTACTTTTCCTGTTGCTGTGGTCAAATAATCTGATAAAGCAATTTAAGAAAGAGGAGGGTTTATTCTGGTTAGTGGGATTATGTTCCACCAAAGCGGAGAAGCTATGGTGCAGGGAGCACATGGCTGCTGATCGCGCTGCATCAGAAAGCTGAGGGAGAATGGGAAGTGGGGCTGGCTTATCAAATTGGAGGCAGGAGGATTGCCATGAGTCCAAGCCCAGCCAGGGCTACAAATCAAAACCCTTTCTCAAAAACAATAAACTAGGGGCTGGAGAGATGGCCTAGTGGTTAAGAGCTCCAACTGCTCTTGCAGAGGACCCAGTTTCCATCCCCAGCACCCACATGGTGGCTGAGAACCATCTCTAACTCCAATTCCAGGAGAACTCCAGTTCCAGGGGAATCTGACACCCTCTTCTGACCTCTGTGGCATTGCACGACACGGGTGCACAAATGTCTACATGCAGACAGTACATTCATACACATTAAAAAAAAAAACAATAAACTAAAATGGAGGAATAGGAGAGGGAGAGAGAGAGAGAGAGAGAGAGAGAGAGAGAGAGAGAGAGATCCTTACCTAGGATTATGCAAGGAATGAATGAGATGGCATGTAGCTAGTATACTGTTAATGATCCTTAATATTATTTTCAGTTACACATACAATGCAGGTTCATTGGAGTATTTGAAATCTAAGAATCACAAAGGAAAATCACTTGCATCCCCTAGTGATCACATAGTGTTGGTGACCATGGCTTACCTTGGTGCCAGGCAGCAAGGTCACTGGCTTTGGAGCTGGAGAGAGCTAGGCCTATGGCTCTGTAGTGACCTTGGACATCATCTTGCCCTTGAAATCCCAGGTCTTCTACTTCCCAGTTCATGGGAAACACCAGTTTCTGGAAACTGATGTGAGTATTTAAGAGAGTCACTGCGTAATGCCAAAGTCACTGGGGTGCAGCATGGGGGAGATGTCTCAGCGGTCCTGGTGTGCTCAGAGCTGCTACGGTTAATGGCTGAATGCCCTGGTGTGTGGGGATTACCATGCGGAGGGAGTAGGAGAGGCCGGAGGAGCAGCCAGGACACCAGGCTCCATGTCTTCCATCTCTCATGTCACTCACTGCCTTCCCTCCAGGCCCCAGTGCTGGCAGGAAGCAGCCTGTGGGTGGTACAGAGGGTGTGGAAGCTGGGAGAATAATACCAGCAGTAGCAGTAGTAATAGCTGACACCTTCCTGGAGGATCGCTGTGTGCCAGGCATGAAGCCAAGCCCCTTCTCACCTCCCCCTCATCTCCAAGAGAGGGGGCCAGTGGGAAGGGTGTGGAGGGTGTCTGTTATAACAGCCAGGCCTGTGAGCGCCCTCCATGGGCCAGGAGCCTACGTGGAGGGCGTCGTTCCCCACCAACACACCATCGCAGTCCCACCTCCTAAGGACTTGTGGAAATGTCCACTTCTGAGAGTAGTCAAGTCAATGGAAAATACATACAGCCTGATGCTCAGTACAGAAAGACTCCAGCAAGGAAGAGGCTATTTCCTGAAGGGATCAAAAATCTGTTCCATGAACCTCAAACCCAGAGACCCAAGAAAAGCAAGGACAACCCCAGCTCAGAATATGCCAAGCCTCAATGAAATGTAAACTAATGCACAGAGTAGACACTGCGGGGCCAAGCTTGCTGGCTGGGTTTTGACCACGTGACACAGGGGAAGTCTGGATGCTGGTGGAATGCACAGAGAGGCCAGCCGTGTACCCCAGAGCATGCGCACAATTAGAATAATTTTGCTGCAGTTTTCTCTATCAAACATGAAATGGATATGAGTGCTCCTAGTATTTCCCTGGGCCACAGGTGATTCGGGCTGGAGTCGCCTCTGTTACCATCCTGAGAAGCACCGGGCGTCACAAAGAGAGTGGGAAAAAACCAGTCTCATTTTTCCACTTCGACCCTGCAGAGTGACCCTGGCTTCCTTCACCTCTTTCAGCTTCAACTTCCTTAGCTGCATAAAGAGAGATTCGGCCAAGAGGATTCATCCCTTTCCCCCTGCATTTTATGGCTCTAAAGTCCCTCTCTGGACATTCCTGCGTAAACTTGGGGGCCAGCAAATTTAGATGACAGAAGTTGTTTCAAGGATTCTAGATTCAGCATCAAACGTCTTGCTTGATAAGGCTTCACAAAATGGGCTGGGGCTCTCCTGAGATTGTGGGTGAAAGCTAGCAAATTCAGAACTGTATCATTTGAGGGGCATCAAGCCAGTGTAGGGAAAAAATTCCGTCTGCAGGGAGAGTAGGCTGCAGGGCAGAACGAGTGAACTGTGCCGGGTGGAAGCCAGTATGTCAGCTTGCATTTCCCAGAGCCAGACAACACTGGTCCCCTCGCAATGTTTGCTGGGTAAACGATGCATACACATCCAGTAAGAAATGAGAGGATCGGACTGGAGAGAGGACTCAGCAGTTAAGAGCATTGGCTGCTCTTGCAGAAGACCTGGATTTGATTCCCAGCAACCACCTTGTGGCTAGCAACCATCCATAACTCCAGTTCTAGGGGATCCAACGCCCTCTTCTGACCTCCCTGGGTACTCCATGACATGGGTGCGCTTACATACATGCAGGCAATACACTCATACATGTAAAATAAAATTTTTAGAAAGGAAATGAGAGGGTGAAGCCACTGCCATGACAGGGGACAGGGGCTAAGCTAAGGAAGCACTCCAGATGCAACACTCAGACCACCCGTCTCACAGCTTTTGCCTTCACAGGGCAGGGAGGGACATTTACTGAAGGTCCCCGGTCAGTGCGGAGGGTCCTCTTAAGGGCAAGTCCCAGGAGATGAAGGCTGCAGGTGGAATGGGGAAGAGTATGTGGTGGGCACAGCTGAGCCACAGGGAAGTGCCAGCCAGAAATGGGACAGGCCAAGCGAGAAGAAGGAGGGGGAGCAAGCACGTCTGGGTGCCCACAGGGTGCCAGACCCTGGCACTGTACCTCCATGTGTGTCGTCATCTAATTGTGGAGAGATTTGTGAGGTCAGTATTACTATCTCCAATCTCTGGAGGAGAAACCAATGCTCAGGAAATAAGTATCGTCAACATCAAAAATCCTGGGAATTTCTGAAAACAACTCTGCTCTTATATTGTAGAATCCCTTAAAAAAATAAACAAATGACCTGGGCGTGGTGGCGCACACCTTTAATCCTAGCACTTGGGAGGCAGAGGCAGGTGGATCTTTGTGAGTTCAAGGCCAGCCTGGTCTACAGAGCGAGTTCCAGGACAGCTGGGGCTACAGGGAGACCCTGTCTTGAAAAGACTAAATAAACAAACAAACAAACAAACAAAAATCCTGGGAATTGGAAGGTCTGGGATTTGAACCCAGATTGCCAACATTCTTCCTCCTGGAGAAAAAACTGAGGGAAACAGACCAGACTACATCTCCTCTGCCTCCACGCTGGCAGCCACCCTGCTGCCCCAGCACCCCAAGTCCTGTTCACTAAGTAGACCTGAGATCCAAATACTTCTGTCCATCTCACTCTGGTGAGACCTTAGCCAGTCCCCAACCCTCTCCACCCCTGGACCTCAGTAGTAGTCTTTCGACAGTCTGACTACCCTCTTGCCACCTCACTGTCCAGCTCCACAAGATTACCAGTGTTCCTTCCTGAATATTCTTGGAAATGCCCCCCCACCCCCCACCAAACACACACCTACTCCAGAAGGACCTCCAGAAAGCCTAAGGCCTGGCCCTTCCCATCGGCCTAGTATGCACTTGTTATTCCCCCCCCACCATGGGTTGGATGGTAGCTTGTCAAAAGATAGTCATCCTGGCTTGGTCTCTCCCACCAGGAGGCAGGCAGATTTCTGGAGAGAGGCAGGAAGCACACAGAAGGTTTATTCATAAGCGTGTAGCTTAGTAGCTAACACCCTCAGTGGTGGTCATCCTGCATTCAGCCTCTGGGGACTTCATCAACATTCACATCAACCTATATCAGCACTCCCGGCCTCTCCAAGGGTTCCCTAGGTGGAGAGCACACATTTCTCAAAGTGCTAATGCAGAGCTCTTGGTGGACACAGAATCTGTCTTCTAGGCCCCAAACAATAGAAAGGAAGACATGCCTTCCCTGTTCCCAATTTCCATTGTCTTATTACCCAGTACCCCAGGCACAGGGCACATGGATCTGTGGATCCATACTCAGTAAGAGGAGAAGGACATTTGCAGTCGAGTTCCTCGGGCTAGCTAGTAGGATGAGCCAGGTAAGGACATCAGAAACATGTATGTGCTCCAAGGTTATAGGCTGACAAGAGAGAGACTTGACATGACAATTGACTTTTCACAGTACTTTAATAAACATACATTATTTCAGTTAGTATTTGACCATGGGTTAGAAATTAACTGCTGTTCCACCACAAGGGAGAGCATAATATTCTCACTTCCAAATAAATATCTTTTCATAGTCTCCCTCTAAATTCAGTCCAGAAACATGATGGGCCCCTATTGTTTTGTCAGCTCAGCGCTGACCGGCCTCGTTTCTGAGAACCGTGTCCTTGGCTCCTGCCTGGGAACTACTCCCCTGCGCTGGCCTCCTGAACATCCAGGCCCCTCAACCTGCATATGGCCACGGGAGTCGCCTGTTGGCACAATGGGACGCTCACTTGGCATTAGCCATTGGTGGAGAGGTGGGGCACCTGATCCAAGCTGGCCAATCAGAGCTCTCCCCCCCAGGATTTGGGAACCGCAACTGACAAAAAGAAGTCAGTCTCTCTCAGGGTGTCTGAAAATGGGACATGTAAATGCAGAAGCAGTTGGCAGCCCTGTTTCACCATGTGGACTGAGGAATAGAAAATGCCAATCAGCAGAAAGAGAAGCAGAGGCAAGGGAGGGAGAGCGAATCGACAGCCCCGAGCTGCGCGGTCTTGCGGCTCCCCAGGCCTCGCCATATTCCTCTTTTGGATTCCACTGAATCCACGTAGCCTTATGACAAAAATACTTTCTTGGCTTCAACTAACTTAAGTTGGATTTCTCTTCCTTGCAACCTCAAGAGTTTTAACTACTACGAGTGCATAGTCCTATTTCAGCTTTGCTCCCACGCCTATTTTACTTTGTGAATTCAGGATTGGGGGGTGGGATATTTGAGCCAGACTCCTGCACAAATAAACCTGCACTCGTTCTCCTGGACGGTTTCTGCACTGAAGATTCTGGTAGAATTTTCTTGCACCTAGAAGGATTAAGAACGTGCTAGAAATATAGGGCTTGACTGGGTTAGTTGTGTCACAGGCTCTTCGTTAAGAATTTGGTTTTCTCAGGGTTGGTTGAGGAGATAGCTTGGTCAGTAAAGTATTTGCTTGCACAAACATGAGGACCTGAGTTCGATCCCCAGAACCCACATAAAAAGGCTGGAAGTCCCAGCACTTCCAGCCCTGGGAATGTGGAGACAGGTGAACCACCCCGGCTTCCTGGCCAGCCAGCCCAGCCCAATCACAAGCCCCAGGCCCTAGTAGAAGTTCCTGCCTTAAAGCAGAGTGGGAGTGGGATGTGGGGCCTCACACCTGTAATCCTAGCATGTGGGAGACCTGGGCAGTGAATGGTTGTATGTTTGAAATCACTGCAGGCTTTATGATGAGGTCCAGAATAGCTTGCACGCCAAGTAAAACCCTGTTTCAAAAAAACAAAACCAAGGTGGATATGTATGTGCTTCTGCACGCACACACACACCCCCCCTCCCCAGACACATATACACAAAGAATTTGTTTTTCTCCAATTTTAAAGCCCCTTTGCAAGTGCAATGTGGTTTTTGTTTGGTTGTTTTTTTGTTTTTTGTTTTTTTATTTATTTTTTTTTTTTTTTGTCTTTTCTGAGACAGGGTCTCCTTTAGTCCCAACTGGCCTGGAGCTCACTATGTAGACCAGACTGACCTTGAACTCACAGAGATCTCCCTGCCTCTGCCTCCCAAGTGCTGGGATTAAAGGCATTTACCACCATTTCTGGCAATGTGTTCTTTTTTAATGACCAACTCTCACGCTGCCTCTGACCTCTCGGCCTGAAGACCATCCATTTAGCCACTCAAAGTCCCAGGAACCACATCCCCAGAGCAATGGCGTTTTTTGGTGTGTGCTTTCCTATGGAAGCTGTTTAAGTGCCGGAATTAGCCTTTTCGCATGCTAAGTCCTGTGATGCAAGGTGGCTGGCTGGGAGCTGTCCAAATACGAGTGCTGTGAAGAAACTGTGACAGAAAACCCCTTTGCAGTCGTAGCAGGACTGCTTAGCTCCTCGGACTCCCTACATGTCCCTTACTAGTTAAAATAACCAGTAGTGAAACTTACAACATGGAAGAGTAGATACTTAGTATAAACAAAACAAACCATAAAACGAGATAAAGTTCTTGTCTGGTATTTATTTAGAATCTCTAGCATTTCTCCTACTTAAAAAAAAAAAAAATTAACCCCAAATCCACTGGACTTGACCACAGACAAAAAACCATATGCTTAGCACATGGTCAGCATATGTAGACATACATGCAGTTAGATATTAAAATCCCATTGGCCAGTGGAAATGCTCCCCAGGCCTACCCCTGCCCTCCCTTATCGCAGGGAGCAAGCCTTTGATCACAAAAACATCAGAAGCCTAGCAGCATACTAGTCACCATTTCTACTCTAATTGGAAAATATTTCCCTGTTCAAGTTCAATCAGCATTATCAGTTAAACAGGTAAAAGATGCCCAGGAACCTAGAACTAAAAAGAGCCTCAGCATCCTCTGGCTCAAAAGGTTCATTTTCAAGATGAAACAATAAAGTCACTTGTTCAAGACGACACTGCTTATTTAGCGGAGGACAAGATGGCAGGGTTCTTGTGACCAACCTCCCTCCTGGGTCCAGGCTTTCAGAAGCAAGACCTTTCCAGAAAGCTCTGAAGCCCTCCCTCCAAACTCCAGAGGCTCCTGTATAGCTCCGCCTGAGATAAGGCTGAGGATGCTCCAGTTATCAAGGGCGGCCTCTCTGTTCTCCAGGGAGAACGTTGCAGGGAACAGGAGGACCGGCTGCAGGGTTTTGAAAGGCCTGTGGCAGGAGCTGTGCTTCCAGGGATGCAGTCCAGCTGTCCTCGCGTCCCCTTTGCACATGCAAGCCTCACACTGCGGCAGCCTCCCCCCCCCCCGCCCCCCACGCGACAGCAGAGCTGCACCAGGCTTCAGGGAGGCCTGAGGGATGCGTTCAAAGGACACCTAGGAAAGCATAGCATAGAACATCCACCCCTACCGCAGAGAAAGGCAGCCCGCCCTAAGGCAGGGGAATGATGCTGGGACCCCGCGCTCCTGTCACCTGCCGCCCCCCACCCCCGTCCCCCGCCGCAGCCATTAGCTGTGGTGGGGCAGGGGGAAACCACACAGGGGCAAGGCACACAGAAGTCACAATGACACGTAGCGTAGCGGCGCTTGGAAGAGAGAGCCCAGTTGCTCAGCAGCTTGAGTAGAAATGTGAGAAAATCATGGGGATTTCACAGCGCAGGTGGAGTTCGGCGCGAACAACCCGGAGTGTCTTGCTAATCATTAGAGATGGCACCTCTGTTCAATGTCAAGAAGTACGGATTCAGGAGCATTTTCCTCCTCCTCGAAAAAGACACCGTAACGATACTACAAATTTGTTTAAGCTCAATATGTGCAACAGACGGACGCCAGCTTCCCAGGTGACGAGTGGCAAGGATAATTTAGCATTACCTGAAGCTAAGGTGCACCTGAGTAGCGCTACAGCTCCCCGGCACATCCCCATTTCGATTCTTCTAGATTCGCACATGAGGAGATAGTTAACTATCCTTCTCTCTGGCCCAGTCTTTGGAACAATAGACGGGCCGGAATATGTGGGTTTCAGAGCTTCTGTCGGGGAGTGTGGGAGGCTATGCTTTCTCTATTTCTATCAGTTCACTTGTCCGCGTATGGGTCTTTGCATCAGTTGTTACCTGAGCAGAGGTGGCAATACTATATAGGTGGGCCCAGAGGAGAAAACTGTTCTCACTCAGCTTCCATAAATTCCCCATCTTCTCACTTTAATACCAAGTATGATATGTATTAGAGTGCACCATTGGGCCAGACTCAATTTGGAAGGCTGTCAAATAAAACACAAAATAGGAAAATAAATCGAAAGTAAAATTTATGACTTGATTTTTACTCCCATTGCACTCCACTTAACAAATGCATATGTTTTACAATATCTTTAATAATAATTATTAAACATAGTAAAATACTTCCAAACTTGGCTCATTGCATAATTGTACTTCGAGTGGAAAAAAAAAAATTATCCGAGGCCTTGTCAATATGGCACTTCCTCCTCCCCCAGCTCTTAACAGAAGCAGCCTCCAGTGGGATAATCCAAGCTGTGTTCAAGAAGTTGGCAAGTAGGTCCAATTAAATGTGGTTTTACTGTATTCTGGCGTTTGCATATCTAGTTTGCCAAGAAGTAATCTTTCACAAAAAAAAAAAAAAAAGAAGAAAGAAAGACAGAAAAAAAAATCTGTACTGGCCCAGACTCAGACTGGATGGTACAATGGTACAAAATCACATAACTACCCCATGACTAAGATCATCTCTTTTTTTCTTCAATAGCTGTGGAAAATGTATCATCTATCCATCATGAATCACAAAACACCATCCTGTATGGAGTGTCTTTACATTTATACATGACAAAACTGGAATTCATCTCAATAGCTCTCCTTATTTTAATTATTAAACTCCAAGCCACCTGAGCTTGATGTATTTATTCAGGTGTCCTCCTGTGGGATTACCTGAATGAGGCTAGAAACGATCCTATTGACTATTAAATACCCACTTCTCAAAGTGGGACTCATACACATTCACAAGCCTGAGTACCTGGAACTCAAGAGAAATGCTTCTCTGATTTGCAGATGGAATCCTGGAGTTTGTTACTGGTGTTTTACACTGCCCTGGGCCCTTATAGAGGAGCTGACTCAAGCAGTCCCTTCCAGCTAACCCAGGCTCTACGTGAACGGCCGGCCTTATCCAAAGTCCAGATGGAAAGCTGTCAACAAAGACACTCCTTCCGCTCTGCCTGCTGCATGATTCATCCCTGGCATGAAGACAGGCCCAGAGATGGCCCCACCACCTTGACTCCCATAGGTGAACCAGGCGAGGAGCACAGGTGCCCACTCTGCAGGTCAGCAGGGAGAGATCAGGTGGGAAAAAAGGCTGCAAAATCCTGGCCTTTGTTATGAACCATCATGAGCTCATTAAAAACACATGCAGAAATAGTTAAACAAAATCCTCTAAAACCTTTTACAAAATCGCCAGTCTATTAGGAAGACAGAGCCTGCAGAAAACTTGCCCTCCAATGTGTGCAACGAAGCAGCTAATATCCTTTGGACTCTTCTCTATGGTCCCAAGCAGAGGGAAATTTGGGGGTGTTTTTTTGGAGGGGGCTTTGCTTGTCTTCTGTTTTTAACTTTTTAAAAACTAAATAATTAAATGTAACAACCAAAAGAACTGTTTTTACACAAGATGTATTATTATTATACTTGTCACCTTTAATAAATACTGATGAAAATTATAAGCTTAAAAGGGAATATTTATGCCATGATAACAAAGAGAGAAAAGAAGGAAAAGAAAACCAGATGACTGTGGCCCGAATGCTTTTGTAAAGTGGCATCAAAGAGGTAAGCAGACAGGCCGAATGGGCATTCTGAGGCCATCTAGAACTTGGCCCTGATACACAAAAAAGTTGGATCATAACTTTGATCAGCATAATATTTATTCAAAGTATCCGGATAAGCACAATGCACACAGCCGCGTTTGGCTGTTTGTGGACTTTACGCTGATGTGTCTTCCTCCCAGGGGTTGGACACATACCCATTTGTATGGCACCACAGTGTGGTAGAAACAACACATAGGCCAGGACACTGTGATGGTCTCAGTTCTGGCATGTGCCACCTTCTCCTGGCAACATGGGAGTCGATCACGTACACCTTCGGATAAATCATTGTAATCTGTGGGCTCCCTTGGGGAGTCATGCTGTTTCTGTATGCTTCTCTTCCTAGTTTTTATACTTAAGGATACTCAACTGGATGTCAACCAAAGCCTTTCATCCCAGTTTCTTCAGCATTAGGAGGGGGGAAAACCTGTATCTAATGCAAACTTGACATAGCGTCCTTTATCTGAGAAGTCATCAATGCTGTGTTTGCATTATTCCAGAGAAATAACACGGATGTGCCATACTAGATTTATGGAATAGTTCTTGAGAGATTTGTCAGAAGGAACCCAATCAGTGACATCATGAGAGGAGGTTTGAACACTTATGCATGTCCACACCCACAAGCTCACCTGAGATCTAGAAGGTTTTCATTACGACACTTTAATTTCTCATGGCTTGTAGAAATTGCTTTTCTTTGGGGCATGCTTAAAACTGAAGTAAAGTTAAAACTGCTAGTGCTCAATGAATTTAAATTTTAAAAATCTACATAAAAAATCTGAGTTGGTAGGAAGGGAAAAATCTTTCATCTCTGTGTTAAAAAATATTTTTATTATTATTAGGCCGGGCATGGTGGTATATGCTTTTAATCTCAGCACTCAGGATGCAGAGGCAGGTAGATATCTGAGTTTTAGGTCACTCTAGTATAAATAGTGAGTTCCTGGCCAGTCAATGCTACACAGTGAGACCCTGTCTCAACAAAATACTATTACTACTACTACTAATACCATTATTTTATCATAATGTCCCCTCAAATTTGTGTAGCATCTTTCTACTGAGAGCTTAATGCTGCCATACAATTGTGTTCATATTATTTCAGGGGATTGACAAGGATATTGCTATTCTGTTCTCAGAAATGAAGAAATGAACGTGACAGGCTGGGATCCCTCCTGTGTGGCATTGATAGTCTTCCCAACTTTCCTTTGAGCCTTCTTTCCAGTAGATGCCGATGAGAGGTGAGAAACATTCCAAGAAAGCAGGGCCAATTTTCAAAGTAAGTGAAAGCAGGTTGGAGTCTCCCACTTGGGCATCAGGGTTGTCTTGAGGCTGGGGGAGGCTGGCACCTCAGCTCCCAGCCATGCGGGGTTTCTCCTCTGCCTTCCCGTGTCCATCGGCACACTGACAGCCGGCCGGTTCCCTGCCTGCTCTGAGCAGTGCCTCGTTGTGGCTGAACAAATAACACGTTTTGGAAGTCCAAGCAACGCTTTCGAAGCTGGGAGCATGGAGTGAGACTGTGAGTCCAGAGAACCCTGCCAGGTTTCCGCTCTTGATGAGGCGAAGGAGACAAGGCCAAACAGCACTGACACCTGCTGAGAGTGGCCTGGTGTATGGATGTGCTTTATGAAGAGTTGACAGGGCCAATCGGGAGAGAAAGACAGCACTTGGGAACTCAGATTCAAATAAAAAATATTTGTAGTAATGTAAGTGTAATCACAATAAGTAAAGATTTATGTGAGCTTGATCACAAAGGCAATACCAGGATAAGGATTTCAGATTCAGACTTCATCAAAGATGTACCCAAAGCAAGGAATTTGAGCTTTGTGTGCCTCAAGGAGAGGAGTCCATCTCTCAAATGATAGCTAGGCACGGCTTGGAGAATGTGAGAGTTTTCAGAGGGCTGGAACGCCGTTCTGTTTCCCACACCTGGGCCTGTTTCTTTCCCATCAGAATGAATGAGCTGGAAGTCACTTCTGTTCCCGACAGCTCAGTGTTTGTGATTCTGGGTTAGTCTCTGTGTGGAGGAACTGTGCAGCAGTGTCCTATGAGGAAAGATTTTCACACAAACACCACAAGTCTTGATGTTGTGAAGAATTATTGAGCCATTATAGCCCTTAGATTTTCATAATTTGAACAACAAAATTAATTTATTATTTAAAGACAACCAGTCCAGACTGCAAATATATTAAAACTCAAGATACAGATGCGAGTTTTGACTTGTTTTTGTTTAAGTGACTGAACTGTTGTTATTTTTGGGAGAGACTACAAAGATATATATGCATTAGTAAATAAAAATAACTGTATGAGGGTTGATAGCCCCATTCTTCGAGGGTGTGATTGGACTGACTTTTTTAAACAGCAACACTTCAATCATTTAAAAACCCCTCCAGACTGGTCAAGGCTGCCTGTCAGAATTTTGACTAAAGTATTATTTTTACTGCAAGATAAGCACCTTTACACAGCAAACTGAATAGATGATGACAAAACTCCCCTCCCTCTCTCCCTTTGCGCAGAAGTGATTCTAGTACTGCTTTGAGGCATCCCTCAAGTAAAATAACATATAAATAGAATGTGAGACATCACCACATTTTTCTAGACTTCACACTTACTATGAAAAGCAAAAGTTCTTTGTGCCTCAACATATCCCCTAATTTCTCTGCCTTTCACTGAAGGTTTTCATCCAGTTTGATGCTGTTTGTTATAAGGAGCTCCAGATACATCTCAGCTCCTTCTGCAGGCTGGGGGGTTGGGGGAGCTGTGTGGATATATTAATACATAGTCTGCTGGTACCCAGGATGATAAATAGGGCAATCTAAAATGGAGTTTTCATTTCAAATTCATTTCCATTTTCTCAAAATGGCAGAAAGACAGGAAAACAACTTGGCTAGAAAGCTCAGTTGTGCCCCGGTGTCAAAATCACTTGGTGCATACAACTTACCCTCTTGTGGTAAATAAAAAGGACATAGAGAAAAATAGAGGGCATACTACAGACTAGGAATCTCAGTTTGAGTTTCAACAATAATCAGAACCTAAGAAATATCATCTGCCAGACATCAGTTTCTTTTGGTTTATTCACTTGCAAAATCTTGGGGATTTTGAGGAAATCTTAAATTTTGCATGAACAGCTCCGGTCCCCTGTCTGTGTGTTGACTATAAACCTGTGTGATTCCTCCCTCGTGTCGCACGCATAAAGCCAGGTAGCCACAGAGATGACTTTACAAATTTGATTTTCTTGGGACATGGTTTTATGACGAAATTTCTTTCTGAAATATGATGAGGATTTTAAGCGTTAGAGAAATTGCTGTAAGTTAGAAAAATTGATTTATTTTTCACTAAATAGCCATGGATGGCACTAACTTCTCTGGTTGCTAGAGCTCACTAGCTGTGAATATTTTCCTTTAGTGATTTAATTATTGTACTGTTGTGCTTTTGCAAAACTTGTCCACACTGACCTGCTTGGGAGGCATTGCTATCTAGTAAACATGCACATAGTCTTTCAACAGTACCAAAAACATTACTCACAAATGTGATGCAGTTCCAAAGGAAAGGTCTGTACAAACGCACATGTATATTTTCAATCTCTTTTAAAAAGAATTGTTAAGAGATTTAGATGAAAAGCCTAAATGCTTTTACTTGGATCAAAGATCATTTCAGAGCATTAGAAATGGTAGGGCCTTTAATAACCTTCTCAAAAGGAAGGTGTCTTGCATTAAGCATAATTTTTAAAATGAAAATGACTTATCCTTTTTATATATTTTAGTAAACACATTCATAAATCATACATGATTGATGTAGCCTCTTAAAGTTCTGTCACATATCAAATATTAGTTCTGGTCTGGGATAGCATGTAAATAATGCTGTGCTGTTCTTTCAAGTTCAATGCTGTTAAATATGTATTCTAATTAAACAACAGACTTAATCTATCCTGTATACATTGTTTACCAGTGTTCAAATATGTTCTTTAATGCTTCACTACATAGGAACTAATACTGCTTACAAACTTGAATCTTTGGGACATTGACTTTTAAAAATTCCTACAGTTGAATTAAATATGCATACTGACCCTTAACAAAGCCACCTGATTTAATGATTAACTACAGAGATCATAGCATGCTGTATATCAGGCATTTCCGTGAATGGATTCTCTGAGTGTCACAAGACCTCTCAAAGCTACTCTAAACATCCTCACTGAAACTGTTCCTGACCGAATGTGCCACATTTTAAAGCCAAATGGGTTTTTGCTCCTCTTCTGCCAAACAGAAAGAATGCTTCCTATAGTGCATCTCAAGCCTAGCTGCAAACCTAGTCCTAAAGATTCAAAATGGAGATCCCTTATCTGGGGAATAAATGATCACAAACTCAAGACATGCTTTGGTTTTGAAAAATATATTTAAGGCTATCCTTCAGCCAAAGAAAAATGTCATGTTTATTTAAATTGAGGGATTGAGATGAACTGTGAATTCATAAATCTCAGAACAGAATCAGGAAAGGTAACTGAGTACTCCCTCCCTTCAACATCCCCCGCCTCAACAACACCAAAAATAGCTGATTTCTTTCAAGGGCTTGGTGTTTTAGGGGAAAATAAAACTGTCCTTACCAGGATATTTAATCCAACAACTTAACGTAAGCATATATACTATTATAAGGTGTTTGAATTGAAAAAGAAAAAAACCTGATAAAGCTGTTGCAACTCATCAATTTATTTCTCCTTATGGTGCTTTACATTTGGAACTTCAGCTTCTTCTCTAAGAAAACACAAAAGTCCGTCGGTGATTTATTTTTAAGGGGTTGGCTCACAAAAATACAAGTATTAATTTCTGAAAGTGTCTCTTTAAAATGGGTATTTCTGAAAAAAAATTCCAAGCGTTATCAATACTTTGTGACCAGGCAACTATCATTTTATAAGGCTGAGGAAATCTGAGCAGGGTGGTAGGAGCTAGAAACATCAAATGTTTCTTTTGCTGGAACTAAGTTGACCTGAAGTCAAAACATAAGTAGCCTTGTATCTGACACCAAACGATCACAGATATTTTGCCAAGATTCTGTGGGCAAAAGGTAGAAAAAACCCTCTAACATAAGGGACAGAATCCTGTCAGTATAATAAAGTTGGACTGTAGCCAAAATGTAATTCCTAAAAGCCATTTCCTTAAAAAACAAAAAACAAAACTATAGCTATATTTTTAATGATATTATCTCTAGTGTCTGAACGATAGTTTAAGGAAAAAGATACAACTCTTCTGTCTTGAATGTCAAAATGCACACTTACTTGATCCACTGTACCTTACTGCAATTCAAGTGTTGCAATAAAATAAAAATTTGAATCAATGTCTACAATGAAAAATTTAAATTAACTGACTTCCCTACCCAGAGGCATGTGCAAATTTCCTTTGTTATGTTAGAAATCACAGACCATTTTAAATTGTATAAGAATAAAATAGTCATAAAGTATGGGAATTTTGAAATCTTAAGATCTTAAAAAAAGTACCTGATTTTTTTTTTAAGCTTTTTATGTATTTCGTGTTTTATCTATAAAATGAGGAAGTTCAAAACTTTTTAAGTAGAGTTACTTCTTAGGCTACCCCCCATCCCCACCAGCTATTCCTTTGATGATAGTTCAAAACAAAAGATTTGAGAAAATGGGCATTTTTAAATATTCATACTTAATGTGAGATCTTATATAATTTTAATACCATGTTCACCTTTTTCCAACCTTCCAAAAATCTGCTTGTAGATATTCATAAGAAGTGTGTTAAGGATAAATTCTACCTGATTCACCTATTAATCTGATAGCATAATTAACTAGGAAGGAAACCCCCAACAGGCATCTTTAACGTTTCTGTCCATGGCTATTCCCCAGGGTACTCGTGGCACACAATGCTAGGCCCACAGCAATCCAGGGCATAATTGATTATCTGAAAGAAACAGATGTTTTTGAAAGTAAGTGAAACCATATTTTTAGCATATACTTAGGGATCAGCCAGATGTCAAAGGAGACATCAATTTTAAGTTTCCAACATGATTATATGGCTAATTTCAATGTAGCAAATAAACAACCAATTCTTGAATCTCACTTATCAAATGTGATTTGTGGAATTAACATTCTGTTCCAGTTTGATGTTTTATTTCCAAATCAAATGTCAAAAGACTGTGTTTATGAGTACATCCAGTAAAGCTTGCTTAGTACTTTCAAATGTGACAGTCCAAAGGGCTGATGATACAGTGAATTCTTGACATCTTTGGGAAGCTTTGAACAGTAACTTACAGGAAAGTACAATGTGTTAGGGTTTTTTTGTAAACTTGTTAACTGCTCAAGAGGCCCACAGACATTTACCCTTTATGTGAAATGTTCAGTTGGTTAAAACCAATCAAGAGTTGCATCTTGTTTTTTTCCAGGTAATACGGTAATGTATCATTCCAAATTGTACATTTTCAATTGTGCTTTATGAAAAAATCTTTGTGGGGGGCTGGAGCGATGGCCTAGCGGTTAAGAGCGCCGACCGCTCTTGCAGAGGACCCGGGTTCGATCCCCAGCACCCACATGGCGGCCGAAAACCGTCTGAAACTCCAATTCCAGGAGAACTCCAGTTCCAGGGGAGTCCGACGCCCTCTTCTGACCTCTGCGGCATTGCACGTCACGGGTGCACAGACTTGCATGCAAACAATACATTCATACACATACAGAAATAAATAAAATTAAAAAAAAAAAAAAGAAAGAAAAAATCTTTGTGGATTCCTATTCAAAGCCATCAAGGAGCTTACGAATGGTGCATTTCAAACTCTGGGTCTTCCTCAGAATATTAACCTTACCATAGGTCTTTTGGTGTAAATGCATTTTTGACAGTAGTAAAGTAAAACTATTATTTCCATATTTGTCTTTAGGGATTTGGAGTTATGGACAGTTAAAGTTTTCAGTATCTACAAAAAAACTCATGGCCTGGCCCCATCTGCAACCTAGGGCCACTTGTGACCATTCCTCCAAAGTCTCATGTAGGTCTGTATGCTCTGTCAATTCCCCAGGTCAACCAGCCTATACCAGACACACACACATACACCTCAAGACAGGAATAAAGTGGGACAGGGACAATCACAAGGAAAGTTTTTTGTAATGGCACATTACCTAAAAACATTTAAAAATTAAAACTTGAGAACTAAACCCCAAAATTTTTGAGTTCTCCAGCGTGGAAAAAAAAAAAAAGGATGTACACAGCTAATCTTGAACAATTGAATGCCTGCTAATTCAATTGCCTAGACTTCCACTCATTAGCCAAGCAGTCTTCCAAATTAAGACATCCGGCCTCCCTCAATTTTCCACTTAAACCAGAACACAGGAGAATAGATTTGACCAATCAACTTAGGATAAAATTATGTATGAAAAGTGACTTACGTGGTATATGCATTCGTCATAGGGCTTATTGTGAAAAGCTCATGCTGCCCTTGAAGTTTTATGGATCCCTAAGTTTTGATGGAGTTATCTTCGGACCTGATCTACACCGTGGAAAATGGATCACATTTTTTAAATGTGCATTTAGTATCTTCTTAAGCAATGGGAATGTCTGCACATTTCTATTTGAATGACCCTGGACCACCCTAATAATTTCATGAACTCCGAATACCACTCACACTAAAATAACATGATACAAACCTCAAAACTCTACATATGCAATCACAATTCAAAAAACACACGCAAGAAAATTCTTGGTTCATATAATTTATTGCAGTTAGCACACAGTTTAAAAATTCACCAACACACCAATAGTACAAAACTAAACAGCATTATAAGTTATTCCCCCCTCAGGAAAATAAAACATACTATGATTGTCAAAGCTAGATGTCAGTCTAAATTTTAGAACAAAGGAAGAATGTGAAACTAAGGAAAGGAAAAAGCAATCACAATGACCATAAAAAGAAAATCCAAAAAAAGTCCGTTTTCTCACAGACATTGATTGTCTTCTCTAAATTAATAAAAATTATTTTAACATAAACTATATTTAAAAAAAAAAACCTAGAAACTCTTCAAGTAACTAAAGATAATGCTCCAAGGCCATTTTCACAGCTTTGTTTGTTTGTTTGTTTGCTTTAAATGCCATTACAGCCAAATTAACACACATTTGACCAAATATTTCCAAAACAGTCCCAGCAACACACAATGGAGTTTTCCATTCAGTATCTTAAGCACAAAAATAGGCTATGTTTACAGTAGTTAAGGCGATCAAATTTTAAACAAAAGCAATTAAAAAAAAAAAAAAAGGGAAAAACAACAAACGTTTTCCATGCTACGCCCATAGACCTTATTTGTAAGTGCAAGACAGGAAAACAAACACTGTGCAAAATGCTTTTGCCCTGCACACTGGTCATTAAAACCACACGTGGGGCTGCAGCCTCTGCTGCCCATACACATAGTCTGCTGACCCCTTCCCCATGTCAATCAAGGCAGTCCAGTCCTTTCAGCCTGGGGCTTTTTCAGTCCATAGAATCTTTTCATGAGTTGGGGGGGGGGGGTTTGGAGGAAATAGAGAAAAAGAAAAGGGAGAGCCAACAAGGGAGAGAGAGAGAGAAAAGAGAGGGAGAGGGAGAGGGGGAGAGAGACAGAGAGAGAATATGACCTATTGTCAATTTGTGCAGTATTTATTCTAAAAATGCTCAACTGGGTAAATGTGTACACCTAAACTTTGAGCTGGCATGGGTTCTGTGCAATTACAAGAGTTATAAATGCACACTGCACATGCAAATCTTTAAGCCGTTTGTAAACATTTATATGTTCCTTGTTATGTAGCGAAGTTATCAATTTGCAGCTTAAGTTTTTATTCAGCTTAACAGTTTCAACTTAAAGACAGTGGGAAAGTCAATTTAAATTATATAAAATAAAAATAAAAACAGTGCATTTACGTTCTTCGTAACACCAGTTTTTTCCCAAATGGTGCTATTTTTCTAAGGAAATTAAATAATTTTAAACTCACTGGTTAAAGTTATACAATGCAAACAAAGACAAAAAAATATATTGAAACTCATGCATTTCTGTAGCGTTAATATTTACTTTTCAAGACTCAACTAAGAGCATCAACACAACCTGTCAAGTTCTTTGACACCCCCTCCAGCCCGTATAATCAATTACAGTATACAAGAACAGTAATTCACATTTTTAAACACACAGTTCAACACTGCTGAAGCTGCAATATCCTTTTTCATCTCGAGCAAACCTTCACAATGACAGTCCCAGTGATCCCAGTGTACTGTCAGAATTTCTCTCACTGGGAACCGTCAGAAAACCAGAAGTTGCCACAGAAAGTTTTAAGTCAACTGCTTGTTTAAAAATAGATAATCCAGCATTTCAGAAATTTTCCATTTGGGTCTAAAAGCATTCAGGTTTCCAACAGCCAGAAAAAATTCATGCAATTTTGAGACATAGAAAGAGGCTAATAAAACTGGAGGGAATTTCTTTCTACTTTCAAAAACAAAACAAAACAACAAAATAATGTGGGGCACAAGAAAAGAGCTCAAGACAATGCAGTGTTTACAAAATGAAGCCCTATGAAAGCATTTGTGATAGAACCATTTGTTGAGAAGCTTCTTATTGGCTAACTTGGCCTGTCCCTCGAAGGAACGACACCTCTCTATTCTCTGACTTGCTCTAAAGTTTCTTTTATCAGAATGCTAAATTAGTGAGAGTCTCATGCTATTATTCTAAAGTGCAAAAACAAGTTAAGATCCCAACTTTATAGTTCCAGGAAACAAGACTGCTTTTAGACCGTACCACAACTATATAGAGATCTATGTATATATATGTATATATATATTATTTATATATATATAAAATTATTTCCAAAGTTCTTGAGAGCTATCTTCTAAGGTCCAGTCTCTGACAGTGGGCAAGCTCAGTGCTTCACTTTTGACTGACAAGGAGTTCACCAACTCACAGTGGAACTTGCGGATGTGTCTGTACAGGTCTCCGGACTGCGTGAACCTGCGCTCGCACCACTTGCAGGCGTGTGGCTTCTCGCGGGTATGCACCACGGCGTGGCGGCTCAGGTTGTGCGAGTACTGGAAGCTCTTGCCGCACTGGGTGCACGTGTAGGGCTTCTCCCCCGAGTGAGTCCTCTCGTGGCGCTTGAGGGTGTACATGCAGGAGAAAGTCTTCCCACACAGCGAGCACGTGGGCACGTTGACATCGGCGGCGGGCTTGCTGCGGATGCCATCCTGCTCTCGGAAGTGCGTGCTCAGGTGGATCTGCAGGATGTGGGGGCTGGGGAAGACTTTGTTGCACAGGGGGCACATGAAGATCTGGCCTGCGGGGCTCAGGATGTTGGAGACATAGGGGAGCAGCCCGCTCTCCATGCCCCCTTCCACCTGGACGCGCTCGCTCTCTGGGGTCATCATCTCATCGTCGCTGGCTTTGTCCTCCCGATCCAGCTCCCTCAGGACCGAGTCCTCCCTCAGCGGAGCCAGGTGGGCCGGCTCATACTGTACCCTGTTGTTAGTGCTCACACTCTCTTTCACAGTGCTATGTTCCATGTCATAGTCATTAGTGCCAACATCACTGTCATCACAGGACGCCTCTTTCTCCACCTTCACCTGCACCAGGTTGCTTCTCAGCACGTCCTGTGAAGAGAAATAAGAGCTGTTCAGATTTTCAACTCCTGAAAGGCTGGACTTGACAGACAGGTCCAGCACACAGTCAACATCTGCCGAATCCCTCACGGAGGTGACAGACCTCTGGGACAAAGACTCTGTTGAGCTGCAGGGGCTGGCTACTGTTTTTCCAGCTGCTGTGGCGTGTGGCTCGGCCTCTCCGCCAGCCTGGGGGATGCCTGCTGAGTCTGAGGGCAATCGCATCCACATGTTCCCAGGCTCAGCCGCCAAGTCCCTTTTGCTGGGCAAGATGTTCAATTTCTCCTCTTCGCCTTCATCTTCATCACTGGGCAGGTCGCCTGCCATGTGGCTGCTGCCATCTGAGAGGCTCTCAACTTTGTCTGAACAACTTGAAGCGTCTTCTTCCTTTTTGGTGCTGTCTGCCTCGGTGGTGGCTTTCTCTTTCAGCTTCTTTTTGCAGACTTTGACAATGTCATACATGTGGAGATAACTGGCAGCTGCTAGCACGTCTTCAATGGGCAAGTCTTTGAACTGGAGTTTCCCTTCATACATGAATTCAAGCAGGAGAGCGAAAGCGGGGGCTGTAACAATGTCGCTGTTCAGATGAACAATGTCCCTTTTGTCCAGCTGGTCCTTGTAAAAGAGGTGGAAATACATGCTGCACGAAGCCAGTACAGCTCGGTGCGCACGGAACTGGGCATCTCCCACCAGAACAGTGCAGTCACAAAGAAAGCCCTGGTGCCTCTGCTCACTCAGACACTGCAGCAAATGTCTACTGTGGTCTGGAAACTCCATACTGTCTTCATAACCTGGGGAAAGAGGAGTTTTTCATTAGAGCCTGATCAGGAGCCGTTCAGTGCTCTAGTACCCACTTAAAGAAAAAAAAAAAATCTGCCTTGGCGGCTGAGGTACACGTCTCTGAATTTTAATCAGACTCCTAACCCAAGGACGACCAAATCCCACACTAGAGACCCAAGTGCAAGAGGAGAAATGCACACTTGCCGGGGACTTCCTCCCCTCCCTGAACTTCTAGGCAAGTTTAAAGACTTCCTTTAACTCCGGCCTCTCATGGGGAAGAATTCAGACCTCTTCCAGAAGAAATTTCACTAACTACTCATCAAATTACACACCACAAAACCTACAAGATAGCTTTAACTTCAAAGGGAGCAACTCATAGTAACAAAGGAAAGTCTCACTCAGAGTCTAGAAGAGTGGAGGAAGCTTGGTCAACCTTTATTACTTTTCAGACCTGACTATACTTAGAAAGCCTGGTTTGAACACACACATTTGGCTGAATCAAGAAAAAAAAATGAAATTGCATAATTAGTCCAGAAATCAGCAAACAAGTTACTTTTAAAGTCAGAGTGTTACAACAACAAAAGCCCTATGTATAAAAACAGATGTTAATGCCTTGCGATCTGCAGGTATGGCACACACGCAGGAGATCAGAAGGAACTGCACCGACAGATGGGAGAGATCATCTTTACTATGAACAAATCCAAAGATTTTTTTAAATGAATTGAGGGGGGAAGCTTCTGTTTCTTTGTCGAATCTTTACTTCAACAATATTAGCAACCAGAGGGGCTGTGTTTAACTCTGACAATTCTCATCTAAACTTTGATCTGCTGCAAGGCAATACAAGCTCTGTATTAAAATCAAACTTTTGAAAATAAAGGCATACTACTGTGGAATGAAATGGAAAAGGTTTACAGACTCAATATTTAGGCTTCTAAAAAAAAAAACAACAACTTTTTTCTAGCTGTCTTACCTAACAGAAAATACTTTGTTCCAGTATAACTCGATATATTTTGTTTTCCTAGTAGCTTCTATTCTTTCAATTATGCATCTCTGCCTTGTTTTCTTGCAAGAGAAGGAGGGTCAAAATTCAACTGTAGTGGCTAAAACTCCTTTAAAATAAAGAGAACCAACTTCCTCTATACTTGTGCCCAGATGCCACCAGGCTCCACACCACTCATCTCAAGTGCATCTTAGGATGGACACAATATTCAGAAGCACCTTCCCTCCTTCTCCACACTTTGCTGAGATAGAGTGAAACTTTCATCCTAACCCCAGATTCCTTCCAAAAAGACACCAGGGCTAGAATAAACCAAGATTTACAATACAATCACTTTAAGTGCTCCACAGCTCACATCAATCCTAATCCTTGAGAGGCTAAAAATAAAGATTGGAGGGCAGCTCACAAGGTAGCTGTGATCAAATTAGGAGGCTGAGAGGACAGAAAGGGACGAAGAAGGAAGCTTATAAACATCTGATCCAGCTGACTGTGGCCATATGGCAGCTGCTGCCCAGATAAAGAGATTAAGAATAGAGGAGTGCGATTACAGCTGTCTGGCCAATTCAGGCAGCTCAAATCTACAAGTTCTAAATTAGTCGCTAACACAAAAAGTCCTGCAAATAATTATTGTTATGTTGAAATAAAAGATCTCTTAAATATATATTTGAAAGAGAAATGAGGAAACCAGTCAAACTATTCTCCTGGGGACAAAAGTTTTCTTTTCCCTTTTTTTTTTTTATTTCTTTAAAAAACAAAACAAAACCCCTCCGGTTTCAAAAGCACTACAGCTGTATGTTTCTTTCAGTACTGCTGCTGAATGTTTTGAAAAATAAAGTTTCACAGTGGAATTAATTACACAACAATCTAGCTTCTTAACTAGAATAATCTCATATAAGTTTGAATACTGGCCTCCAGACAGCTTACTATTCCTTCCCCCCTCAAGCAAAAGGAATCTAAACAGCAGTGCACAACAAAGAGCATTTTAATCCAAAATGATCTCAAAAAAAAGCCATATTCCAAAGCCTGAAAACTTGAAATCTTTCTGTGTATTAAAGTTATTTACTTGCTCAAGTAAAAGGAGTCAAAATTAAAACCAAGCAAGCCCAAGACATTCAACTCTATAAGACCATCACTTAATACTCAATTTCACATCTTATTCCAAAAGTGGATTAGAAAAGTAATGTGATTTTTAAAAAATGAAATGAAATAAAACACCAAACAGAAAGATGCTCCATCTAGTCTCTTGCTACTCCTACCTTTAGGACACATAAACTTGATTAAGTCCTTTCCTCTGAGTCTTGCTGGCTCCAGGTCTGTTACATCGGTGGAAAAAAAGCAGACTAAGAGAGACAGATGCAAAGTGGAGATGATGTTGGAGAGAAATGAGATACCTTCTCCACCACAGATCCGCACACACTAACTCCCTGTCTGTGTGTTAGAATAAAAGGCTGAGGGATGGCAGGCTGTCAGCTGCTCTGACATCATGTTCAGATGGAAATGCTACCTCCAGCTGTGCTCCTTTTAATGCCATATGCTACCCCCTACACTCCTGCCACCAGCTTTTTCTTAGGAGAACTTTTCTCTTCTGTTAGTATAAACAAAATACTTCAAAGTCTTCCTCCACCCCCCCCCAAACTTTCTAACAGAAGAAATTGAAAAACTCAGCATATGGAGTTCTACTGTATTTATGGAATCGCAACACTTCTGTCTTAAGTTGGTGGACTGGCTTACATATGACAGCACACTCAAGCCACGGTGCTATTCAGGAAATCCAGACTCACTTTTATTCAACTCCAACGTCTAGTTTCAAAGGCAGCTCAGGGATATTTTTAAACCAACCCATTTGACATCTCCAGTCCCATCTCAACATTATTACTGCATGTTTTTTTAAACTGCCGAGATGACGGTAGACATCTCCCAATGTTGGCAGACTTATTAACCACTACTTCAGCCTGGCTCACCTTATTATTTCACTCTTACTTAGCAACTTATCTGCCACTACCTCTCAGGAAAATATTTCACACTGCCACAGTTCATGCAAATTTCAATTCTCAGTATCAACAAGCTGAAACTGCACTTTCTGAAATCCTGGAAAGTATTTCAGTTTAATGAGTCAAATTAATAAACTGAAAGAACCTGCCACAGGCACTAAAGATGAATGTTTGACCAGCACATCTGGTGTATCTGTTCACAAAAGGCAGAACTTGGGTCTTCCCCTCGGTCTGCATCTCTTTAGGGTGTTAGGATCGAAAGGAGGGGTGGGAAGCCGGGATAGACTTGGGGAACTTTTCTGGCTACAGTTTGTGGGTCTTTTCTGGAGGCTGATGAAATACTAATGTAACCGGGCTGGGCCAAGGGTGCCCTGCAAGGTGCTGCGACATCTCATGCCAGATACATCTCCACAGACTCCTGAGAGGGCAAAAAGTAGGAAAGGAATTGGGGCCTGAGGAGCCCAGCACTGGGTTCTCTTTAAGAGAGAACCAAACCCCAACGACTGTGCCCTGCCCTTGCTCTCCCAGGCACAAACCTAACTTTCTCTAACTTCGCTGTGAATGACAAGGTTCTGAACGCCTAGTACAGGAGGCACTCGGGGCCGATCAACTACTTCCCAGCCACACACCCTCTTCTCCGCAAATGCCCTTGCCCCATTCCAATATATCCGACATTAATCACCCCATTTACTCAGTGGGGTGGGGGGTGAGTGACAGTTTAATGAGCCCCAAGCACCGCAATGGCCCGGCGACTCCCACTCCACAAATCAACCCCTCCACGTCTGGCTACCGCGGATCCGAGGTGGTTTTGTGAGCTTTGGGGTTTTGTTTTCCAGGGGTGGGGGCGGGGTGCCCGGTATGTGTGTGTGTCCGTATGTGTGTGTTTAGAGGGGTGCGGGAGGAGGGAGAAATGCAAATCTTCGCGCAGTTCCCCGTGCATAAAGCACACAGGGAAAAGAGGAAGGGTGAAGCCCCGGGGAAGGAGGTGGCGGGCGGAGAGCTGGTGCAGCAGGAAAACACCTTCCACAACAGCCGAGAAAACAGACCCGGGTCACGGCAACAACAAAAGAAAAGTCGTAAGAAGCGGCGGAGGGGGAGGAGGGTGGTTGCTACCGCTTTCCCCGACGCCGCCGCGCGCTAGCCCCCCGGGCCTCCCGGCAACCGCAAGCGGCCCGGGCGGGGCGCCCTCCTCCTCCCCCCGCCGCCGCTGCAGCTGCACCGTCCCCGGAGCCGCGGCCGTCCCGGGCTGCTGCAGCTGCGGCGGCTCCGAGCCCCCTCCCCCGCCCGCCCGCCGCCCTCCGCACCCGGGAGGCGCCGCCGCAGCTGCAGAGACCTGAGTCCGCCCCGCGCCGCAGCTGCGAGCAACCCGGGGAGGCGCGGCGGGAGCGCAGCGCAGCGCAGCCCGGCCCGGCGAGCCCGCACCCCGGCCGACCCCGCAGCTGCAGCGCCCCGCGTCCCCCGAGCCGCTCCCGCAGCTGCGGAGGGGCCCTCCGGCAGCTCTCCGGCCGGACCGCACAAACTAACTCCGCCTGGCGGGGGGCGCCCCGCGGCGGCAGCCCCGCACGCCGGCAGCGGGGCAGGGCGGGCGCCGGCACTCACACGGAGCGGCCCTAAGTCACCGCGTCCCCGCCGCGTCCTCCGCCTCCTCGCCGCCTCGGCCGCGCCGCCGCCGGACTTGGTGGGCTTCCTCCTCCGCGGGCCCCCTCCCGCCCGGCCCGCCCGGCCCCCGGGCCCGGCGCCCGCTCCCCCGCCCTCCCGCCCACCCCCGCTGGCAGCCCGAGGCGCGCGGCCGAGCGCTCAGGGCCCCACTCTCAACGGCTCCCCATGGCAGCAGCCCAGCGGCGGCCGCAGCCTGCCAGACACAGGAGGGAGCGGGCGAGGGAGCGAGCGCAGCGCCGGGCCGGGGGGGCGGGCCGGGGGGGGGCGCGGGCGGGAGGGCGGAGGACGCACCACGCACGCACGCGGCGGCGCGGCCCAGATGTTCCCCCGCCCGGCCTCGCCTCCCGCCTCCCCCCCTGGCTTCCCCGCGCCGGCCGCGCTGCGATTGACCGAGAGCCGCGGGCCGCGGGCTCCGGCCCGCCCCCGGGCCGCCGCGCCCTCCAATAGGAGAGCGGCGTTTGAGGAGGGCGGAGGGGGCGGCGGGACTGACACGGGGGCTCAGCCAATGGGAGAGACGAGCCGGCGCTGCCGCCGGAGCTGGCCAATGGCAGGCCGCGACGGTCGGGTGGGCGTGCCCGAGATGAGGGGCGGGGTCAGGAGCGAGGCGGCGCAGGGCGGAGTCGGCGGGCGCAGCGGCGGTGGCGGCAGCGGCGCCCCTCTGGGTGACTTGGCCGTGAGAAAGTGAAAGGAGCCCGCAGGCGGCGGCGACAGCTGCGCGGGGAGGGGCCTGTTTCACGGCTGGAGGCCGAGCGCGGCGTGCGGGTGTGAAGCGAGCTGGTCCGCGCGCAGCGCGCGGCCAGAAGTGTACTTTTCCACCGGGGCATGTCTGCTCTGAGTGGCGCAGGTGTCCTGGAGAGGCAGGGCACCCGGGGACGCGGACGGCCCGGGGTGAGCCTAGGCGGGGAAGGCCTGGTCTTCGCCGGGGAACGCTCGGGGACGCGCTGCCTGCGGTGTCCAGGTGCACGCGGGGCACGCAGCTCTCGAGGCGCCGGCCCAGGCGTCCTCCCTGCAAGTTGCAGGCGGAGCCGAGCGCCTGCGTTTCCCCGGGATCCCCGCGTCCCAGAGTACTTAGCACTGTGACAAGTAAAGACATTGCCCAGAGTTGCAGAGCATTCCAGTAAAATTGATACTTGCAGGCGCGTTAGCCCGATTCCTTAATTGGTATCTAACAAGCGACGACTTTAATTACCAAGGGTAAAAGATTTGAGAGTGTCTGTTGTGTCGCACTTCCCTTCTTTCAGATAAAACTTTTCCCGGTACCTGTTCTTTGAAGCTAACCCGCCACAGCTAGGAGGAAATGTAGGGAGTTTTCTGCTCTCAAGATAATGGAAGGCAAGAATGATAAGGGAAAAGTTGAGTAACAAGTGGAGGAGAAAATGATTCAAGAAAATAAAACAGAAAACTGCTAATCGAGAAGTCAACACGGTAGTAATTGTCTAAATGAAGTGTGTTTATTCTTTGCTAAATGAACCCAGACTGCCAAGCCTTGTTGCTAACCAGAAGACCTTTCAACTGAGCAAAATGTGCTTTCGCTTTCTGCAGGCCAAATGGGTATAAAAGTTGAAAGTAATTGTGTGGGCAAATCAGATATGTTGAATTGCTAATGAAGTTTTTTAAAAAAAGCACACGAAATTCTTGGAACTTTGATATCCTGTTATAAACAGAAATGAATGGGCTGCACGCTTTGTTCAACCCTATATGTAGATCCTTGAGGTCAAGGCCATCTTCTGATTCAACCTGACTTTCTCATTTCATAAACTCTATTGTTATGCCCATATTTTTGATGACTTCTAGGTCTTTCTAGAAGATAGGCCCAATTTCAATCTGATATGTTTCAAGCTAGGGAAGTTTACTCGTGTTTTTTTAATAGATGAAGCACACTTTAAAAAACAAACAGGCAAAAATAAATATGTATGTTTTATGGACAAATTCAGGGGGTGATAAAAGGAAAAAGATGTATGTTTAAAGCTGTATGCTTAAAGCTGTTTGTCATCAATTAAAAGTAAAAATGTCCTTGGATAAATAGACATAAAGTAATTGGTAATGTCAGGATACTAAACCATAAATTCATGAGAAAAATTAGAACTTTATACAGATTATCTACCAAAAGCTTACACACTCAGCTCTGTGGTATCCAGAGCAAAATCATAGCTCTGACACAGTTTTACAGAACATACCTGAAAGTACAGTTACAACTCAAGCTGCTTCTAAACTAGGGTCCATTTGGGGAACTGAAAAGTATGTCCAGGAAATAAATGGATAGTTAAGGAAGCCTGTCTGCCACTTCACATTGCTATGACTGAGTATTTTAAAAGTATTTTATTTTTCTTTTATCTGTATGAGTGTATTGCCTGCATGTATGTAGGTACACTCCTGTCTTACAGTGCCCTTGGAGGTCAGAAGAGAGCGCCAAAGTTGCAGATGATTGTTGGCCACCATGCAGGTGCTGGGAATCGAACCTGGGTCCTCCGAAGGAACAGCCACTGTTCTTAACTGCTGAGCCATCTCTCCAGCCCAGCTGTAATAGTCTTATTCAAGGTCACTTGTGAAATTCTATCCTCCACCTCTTCCTCTTCTTTTTTCCCCTCTAACTCCTTTTTTTTTTTTTTTTTTTTTTTTTTTTGGTCTTTTTGAGACAGGGTCTCCCTGTAGCCCCAGCTGTCCTGGAACTCACTCTGTAGACCAGGCTGGCTTTGCACTCACAAAGATCCGCCTGCCTCTGCCTCCCAAGTGCTAGGATTAAAGGCGTGTGCCACCATGCCCGGCTTCCCTCTAACTCCTTTTAAACTATGTTATAAACTTATCATGCAGTGATACTTTCAGTTCTCATTGGAAAATCAGCCCCATACAAATTGTAAGAAAATATGAGTGGCATCCGAGGTGGCATCTTACAGAATGATGTTCCATTTGTGGATCCACGGAAGGTTAAAAAGTCATCTGCTGGGCATGGTGGCACACGCCTTTAATCCTAGCACTTGGGAGGCAGAGGGAGGCGGATCTTTGTGAGTTCAAGGCCAGCCTCTTCTACAGAGTGAGTTCCAGGACAGCTGGGGCTACAGAGAAACTCTGTCTCGAAAACACCAAAAAAAAAAAAAAAAAAAAAAAAAAAAAGTCATCTAAGCTGCGTGTGTGGTGCTGGCCTTTAATCCTAGCACTTGGGGAGGCAGAGGCAGTGGATCTTTGTGAGTTCAAGACCAGCCTGGTCTACATAGTGAGTTCCAGGACAGCCTGAGCTAAAGGGAGCCCTGTCTCAAAAAAGACCAAAACAAAAAAAAAAAAAAAAAAGTCATCTAAATAACCTGCTTTAAGCATGTTGATTGAACTATCTGTTCCCTTGTATACAACAGGCTTCTCAAACTAACCACTAAGCAAAATGGCTTGGCAAAGTTCATTGTTTTAAAACTAAGAGACTACACCTTCTCACCTCACACAGTGAAAAGAATTGTGAAAAAAGAAATGCTAATACCAAGCTGTTGGGGGAAAAAATTTATTGCTTTCTCTTTAACAAAGCATAATTCTGATCAATTCAGTCATTTCTGGAAGCCCTGAAGTTTTTTTTTAAATGATGCAAGATAATCTAAGGATTTGTGATTAGATTTCTTACTAGGGAGCAAGTTTCATGTTTTAATAACATACATTTTGACCAGTAACAATTTAACAGGAAAAATGTTGACAGATCAAATAAAATGTGATTTGATGAGTAACTCCATAAAATGAATGTCTCAAAAACCACAAGTCAAATCTTTGAAAAAAAACCACCAATGTTTTTACTATAGGTTAACAGTCAAGTTGAAAAGTAATTAAATTAATTTTTGAATATTGGTTTTATAAGCTTCCCTAATCATGTATAATTGGAAATTAGACTCAAGCAGTAATTAAAAGAGATCACATATTCCAAAATGTGATATTTATAACAACTATTAAATGTATCAGTGTGACCTGATTTTTCTTTCTTTTTGAGGTAGGATCTTCCTGTATTGCCTAGGCTGACCTTGAACTTCTAGAGTATAGCAATCCTTTTGCTTCTGCATCCTAAATTACCTTTGAGTCACCACCATTCTTGACTCTGATTTTTAATCTATAGATCTGTAAAGAAAAAGTACATTAACATGAGAAGTGTGTTCAGCTTCTCCTAAGCCCACTACTTTCCTTCTGTAGCATGCATGACACTATTAACTTCCTGCTTGTTTGTTTTGTTTTTAGAGACAGATATCACTAAGTAGCTCAGGCTGGCCTGAAACTTGCAATCCTCCCACCTCAGGCTCCCAAATCCTAGGGATTATAAACGTGTACCACCACACCTAGCTAACCTTCCTGTCTCTTAGAAATGAACAGCTTGATGTGGTCCAGAGGGAGGAAGAGGTGCAGAAACATAGCTGAGACAATGGACTGTAAAACAAATAAACAAACTGGAATTTACCCCACAATGATGAACAGGGAGCATATTTCCTATAGTGTGGTTTTTAAAAATATACACATTTGGGACCAGGGAGATGGCTCAGCAGATAAGAGCAACCACCATGCAAGCCTAAGAACCCACATTTGGGTTTTTTTGTTTGTTTGTTTTGGGGGTTTTGTTTTTTGTTTTTTGTTTTCGTGGTCTTTTTGAGACAGGATCTCCCTGTAGGCCCGGCTGTCCTGGAACTCCCTATGTAGACCAGGCTGGCCAGCTTTGAACTCACAAAGATCCTCCTGCCTCTGCCTCCCCAGTGCTGGGATTAAAGGTGTCCACTACCACTCCCCACTCCACATTTGTTTTATTTTATTTTTATTTACTTACTTTTTTGTGTGTTTTTGAGACAGGGTCTCCCTTTAGTCCCAGCTGGTCTGGAGCTCACTATGTAGACCAGGCTGGCCTTGAACCCACAGAGATCCACCTGCCTCTGCCTCCCAGAGTGCTGGGATTAAAGGTGTGGGCCACCACACCTAGCCCACATTTGTTTTAAAAAGCTTGATGGGGTATATAGGATGGAGGGCATCTGTAATCCCAGCACTCCTCCAGTGAGATGGGAAGCCAAGATAAGAGAATTGGCCAGAAGTTTGCACCCTAGCTAGCCCGGAGTGCTTCTGTACAGTAGAAACAAGGAAGAACTTGGCTCAGTAATGTGGAGGGTGAGAACCAACTCCTGAAGATTGTCCTTTGACTGACTTGCACTTGCCCACACATACACACACACACACACACACACGCACATACACACAATATATATCCACACATATATAATTCTGTGGAGCCCATTAGATACTGAATGAGTCCCCAGGCTGTGGATTGTGTGATATATGAACCTACTCATTAAATTCCTGAGCTCTGATAGCCCAGCATTGGAGGTAATTCCACTGGCCTCATAGCCCTGAAGCCAGAAGCAGTGTTGTAAATCTGGAGGAAAGGTTCTCGGTTCTTGCACAGGCATTGGGGTTCGCTCCTGTATTGAGAGTAGAATGAGCCATACCGGTAACTGTGCTGTTGAGGGTTAAGGTCAAACAGGAGCAAAAGATACCGTCTTCCCAGAACGGTTTTTCCTGTGCAGCGAGTTTTCAGTTGCCGACTGTAAATCAAAGCTTTGATAGAACAGTGACAGGAGGAGGACAATAGTTCAGGCGTGCTCGGGACTATGGCTGGCCACCTCAGAGACTCCAGAAAGACAGCAAACAAGTATTCAGTGGCTGTAGCTGTTCAAGCCATAACTGTGTTGCTCTTGCTCTGTCGCTCTGCCTCCTATAAAATGCATTATGCTGTATGGCATATGGAAATCTAAAAACAATACAATAGTGCTTTCATCGTTAACCTTGTTCTGTAGATATATTCATCACTGCTTCAGACATAACACCAGGCTACTTTTTTTTTCTCCTAGTTACCAGAGGAAAAGAACTCACAGGCTTGTATATGTTAGGCCAGTGCTCTACTGCCAGCAACCCACATGCCTAACTCACCTCAGGTAACTCTAGAATCCCAAGTTGGTTTCCTTCATCCCTGTCATGCATTGATAGTTCAACCAGTTAAAATTTATTTAAACATTATCCTAAACAAAATAAACCAGCGTAGACCAGTCTACCATCCTTGAAGATCATACAGGGACTCCCAAAACCAGGTGTTGAAATGTATCTGTTGTGATGGAGGCTGCATTAATTTGGACCATTAAAAGATGCATTCATTTGTCTGTGGGGATTTTTCTCGTAGATTGAATTATTTAAAATAATCGTAAGTGCATGTCTTCCAAATGTACAAGTTCTATAAAGGAAAGATTTAATATGAACTTAGGATATCTCTGTCCCTCCTTTCTTTTTCTTCAGTACCACCAGGACTCTCTAGAATCCTGTAAAGTATATAATAAAAGAAGTTTGTTGTGTTCAAGATAAAGCAAAAGCTCTAAATATGTAAACGCCAATCTTCATAATTGCATTTGACTGCTTCCTGTAGGCTTTGTACAAATGCAGGTTGCAAATGAACTTAGTAAAGTTGAGTAATGAAGAACAGTCACCATTGGGCACAGAGTAACAACACACTTGTTCTGTATCAGATGCCGGGGCTTTTAGCCAGAACTGTTGTTACCTGTCTGCATTCCTAAAAGGGTGGGAAGGCTCTTTCTTCCTGATCTGCTTGCTTTGCTCCTTCTAGGACTTGAACTAGCAGAAAAGAAGCTGTATCCCAAAGTAATCAGCTGACCACTTGTAATACATAGAGTAGTAAATATGGGCCCACATTCTCCTGGTTCCTGTAAAATTTCTGCCTGTGCTAGGTGCCTACAACACATGAATTAGTATCACTCTCCTTTTATTTATTTTCATTATGTATCAATATCATGAACTCAGTTTTTCAGTGACTAATATATTAATAGTCAATAAATGCATAGCAATCCCAACTATCATAATAAAACTTTTAATGAAAATCCTTGGTAACAAAGAAATTCTAAACATTGAACACAGAAGTCTTAGTACATACCAAATTCAAAGTAATCTGTGTACTAAGATCAGACAGAAGGTTAAATCTCACTCCAGAAATTTACTTTGCCCTTAGCAATCGCATGCAATTCAGGAAGTTACTTCCTTTACAAAGAACTAGCATTTATGCTTAAGACTAAAATGATTATTTTTAAAGTACCCATTTTACAATGCAAATGTGTATCTAAATTAAACTCAGTTTAAAAAAAAAGGTAAGCATTTTAAATTGAATCCACAGTAATGACTTTATGAGAGAGACAATAGGGAAAGTGGCTCTTGAATATGAACTCAGAACAGATTTTAAATCCCTTCTTGGGGACTTGGTTCTCTTTCTGTGTGTTAATGTGCTGCTGTCACGGGCTTCATTGAGAACCCATCGCTCCGAAGTTGTTTTGCACCACTGAGGCTGTTTGGCCAGATCATATCCAAAAAGAAACATGAAATTGCTAAAAGGCAAGCCAGGTGTGGTGCTCCCTGCACTCAGGAGGCAGAGGCAAGAACATCGAAGGAAGATCAAGGTTAGCCAGTTCTACACAATGAGTTCTAGGTCAACCAAGTCTTCATGTAGAAATCTATTTCAAAAAACAAACAATGTTGGGGCCAGAGGGACAGCTCAGCGATTAAAAGCATTGGCTGTTCTAGGAGAGAGACCCTTGGTTCAGTTCCCAGCATGGTGGTTGACAATTACCAGTAACTCCAGTTCCAGGGAATCTGATGCCCTCTTCTGGCCTCCACGGACATTGCATGCACATGGTGGACTTACATACATTCAGGTAAATGTATGTAAGTGTATTCTCATGAAATAAAAATAAATCTTTTTTAAAAACAACCACCAAATACTACAATGCTATGCCATGCCTTAGCACTTGGAGCAGGGGACAGGTGCAGGGACACCAGTTCTCTACAACAGAAGAGCAACAAGAGACCATGGAACAAAGGCACACCCACAATAGGACATTTTAGACAGAGACAAATGGCAGGCTGAGGAAAGCAATATAAGGAACAATAGCTTTACAGAGGGAGAGGGAGAGCTTGCAAGAAGAGCAAGAAAATGATGAATACAGGCCAGCTGAAGAGAGGTTCGTAGGGGAGACCCCTCCCCCCAGGGGAAGTGGGCGGTAGTTCATGCATGGTGCAGAAGGAGCACAGAGAAGTGGGGACGGACCTCATCCGTGTGTACCAGCCAGGTACACACAGCAGATGTCAGCCCTCCTTCCTGGACTCTGTTCATCACCACCTCTGTTTTATGTGAGATCATGTCTTTCTTTAACTATGGCTTTGTAAAGTTGCTAGCCCAAAAGTAAGGAGAGAAATAGAATGTAGTTGCTATTTAACCCTTCCTAGACACAGAGCGCTACAGTCAGCTTGTGTGCTCACATGTACGTGTGTGTGTGTGTGTGTGTGTGTGTGTGTGTGTGTTCCCATGGGCATGTCTTGCACATTTGCTTCCTTGGCTTTTCTGATAAGATCTGCTGGACACAAACTAGATTTTCTAGTAGTGTCAGAGACCCATAGCACATTGTTTTTCAATTAGTTTTCAATTAGCCCTACAGAGAAAATGTGGGGTGCTGTTGACATTTCAGTGAGGAATATGAACTACCTGCTAACATAACTAATCGTGTTTTAGAAGTAAATTGATTCATTCGATAGTCACTGAACCCCTGTTTGTCAAAGGGCCTGAAACTAGGGACATTGGCCTCCAAGCAAAACATCCTGCCCAGGGCATCATGCCAGGAGTGTAAATTAGCATTAAAAAGAAATAAGATTGGGGGATCAGAGGAGACATGGCTCAGTGGTTGACAACACACCCCCTTCAGTCCCCCTACAACTCCTGTACCTCCAGCTCCAGGGGATCTGACACTCCTCTTCTGGGCACCTGTACGCACATGCACATAACTCCCATCCCCAAACACACACACATACAATTAAAAAAATCAAATAAGCCTTTTTTAAATATAGAAAGTTGAAGTGTGTCCATAAAGCAGTCTAGGAACATTCCCGTGATCTAAGACACTTTTTCCATTTTTACTTTTGTTTTGTTGTGTTTCAGTGCTGGGGGTCAAAGCAAAGGAAACCTGTATGCTAAGCTGTGCTCTATGACTGAACCACACCCTCCATCCTTTGACTAATTTTCTTTCCTGTCCTCTTGGGTAGGATTTTTTACATGATCATTTCTGCCCTTAACATATAGAATGCTGCTTGAGACATTAATAATCATTCAAGGAATATTTATCAGAGAGAGGAAGAGAAGAAGAGGGAGGAATCAAGGAAAGGAAGGGGAAGAAGAAAGAAGGAAGACATAGAAAAAAATAACTTTAAATCTTTTCATTTTTCTGGAAGCTAGGGGAAAAAGTAGCCAAGCCTTCCTTCAGACTCAGAATCAGAGAGTGTGAAAGGCAGAGAGCTTATTTTGTAAAATACAAGCTCCATTTCTCTCTCTCTCTCTCTCTCTCTCTCTCTCTCTCTCTCTCTGTGTGTGTGTGTGTGTGTGTGTGTGTGTGTGTGTGTGTGTGTATGTGTGTGTGTGTTTGGTTGGCTAGTTTTGCTGTTGTTCTTTTGAGAAGTTTCACTGTGTATTTCAGGGTGCTCTTGAACTCACTTCAAAGCCCAGACTGGCCTTAAACTTGCAGCAAACCCTCTGCTTCAGACTCCTGGGTGCTAAGACTATAGGCATACATAGCCACACTTAGCCAGTCTGCTTTTTAAAAAATCCATACTTTATGATTGTGTGTATTTTTGTATGATATGTGGGTGCAATGTGTGGGTGTGTGCATGCCACAGCATGCTTGTAGAAGTGAGAAGACAACTTTGTGGAGTTGGTTCTCCACTTCCAGTTTTGTGTATCCTGGGGTTTGAACTCATTTTCAGGCTATGGTAGCAAGCACTTTTACTCACTGAGCCATCTCACTAGTCTCCCAATCTACTTTCTTGAGTGTCCTCTAACCCAACAGAGAAATCTACCACATGGTAGATAATGGGAGGGTCGTGGCACCTTTGTCATATATAAAGAATGCTTCCTGTCCCTAAGCACTGTGTATGCAACTGTAGTTCCAGCTCTCCAGGAGGCTGAGGCTGGAGGATCACTTGAGCCTAGTCAGGTGTTTAGAAACCAGCCTAGTTAAAACCCAGAACTCCCCCCCAAAAACAAACAAGCAAACAACAACAAAACCCTTCATCTTCTTCTTGGATTTTTTTTTTTTTTTTTTTTTTTTTTTTGTCTTTTTGAGACAGGTCTCCCTGTAGCCCCAGCTGTCCTGGAACTCACTCTGTAGGCCAGGCTGGCCTTGAACTCACAAATATCCGCCTGCCTCTGCCTCCCGAGTGCTAGGATTAAAGGTGTGTGACACCATGCCCAGCTTAAAAACCCTTCATCTTCTATAGCCAAGTCAGTTCTTAAAACCTACAAGAGAGGTATTATTTATGTTACTTGGAAGAGAATGTTGAAAGGGAATGAATGAGCAGCCGGGCATGGTGGCGCATGCCTTTGATCCTAGCACTTGGGAGGCAGAGGCAGGTGGATCTTTGTGAGTTCAAGGCCAGCCTGGTCTACAGAGTGAGTTCCAGGACAGCTGGGGCTATAGGGAGACCCCGTCTCAAAAAGATTAAAAAAAAAAAAAAACAAAAGGGAATGAATGGCGAGTGACTTTCCGAGATCCTACTTAAATCAAGATCCTACTTAAATCAAGATGGGTGAGCTCCAGGTCTAGTTCATCCTGTCAGAGCCATTTTCTTCAGATGTATGGACACTCAGAGTCTGAAAGAAAACCCCATGGGGTGGGCAGTGCCCGCTGAGTCTGATGCAGGGGGGCTTGTCTGAGCTGTGAAGTTGGAGGCCAGCCTGGCCCAAAGAAACTCTTTCTTAAAAACAACAAGGGAATGGAGAGATGACTTGGTGGCTCTTGCAGAGAACCCAGGTTCAGTTCCCAGCACCCACCTGGCAGCTAACAACCGTCTGTAACTCCACTTCCAGGGACTCCAACGCCCTCTTCTGACCTCCATGGGCATTAGCATGACACTGGTATACTTAAATGCAGGCAAAACACTCATACACATAAAATAATAAAAAATAAATAAACAGCCATAAAAACCAAGAAATGAAAACCTTCATTGTTTTAAAGCAGATTAGAATCTGCCATACGTCGATTTCTTATGCTTAAGGAAGGCATCCATGATCTCAATTGAACCAGACAGACAAGCTAAAAATATAATGGGAGGAATTATTCCTGACTTCTCAAGTGCAGCTACGGCTGAAGCCAGATGCTGCTGGTGGATATAAATGAAGATACTTTCCTCTGTAGACGCTGCTGAGATGAGAGGGTCCTGGAGCAGAGAATCCCACACTGAGGAGGACTGCTTAAAACGCTATCTGGGTGCATCTTGTGACTATGAGAACTAAAAGATTACATTTTCATTTACATGGCTTGCTGGCTTTTATTTGGCAGATATAATAACACGGACTACACGGAGCCCATAAAACAAAGTGAGAACAGCAGCTCATTTGGTGACAGAATGGAACAGTTATGGCTAAAGGGCTTACATAATTCATTTCAAACCCTTACGCCTGTATTTATTGTTGTTTAAATGAAAATTAAACTCTCACAGCCATAAGGAGGGATCTGGTTTGAAATGTGCCTGAGATCTTTAGTTTTGCAGAGTTTCTGAGATTATCAGTCCGTGACACTTAGAAACAGCTAAGGAGATGGGCTAGAAGGAGCACACTTTATTCGGGCACACTGGTTATTCATTCTTACAATTCTGCTTTGCTAAACGACTCTCACACTCCCACAGCATGAAAGTGAGACCCTGTGCCCTGCCACCATGTTGACTTGGACTCTGGGTAGACTCAGAGCAACTCAAAGGTGGTGTTAAGTGTAGTGTTCACATGGTATTTATCACAGGATGATACTTTAGGAGACCTGTGGGACAATGCCAAAGAAAAGCTGAGACGAGGTGCTGGCCCAGACATTTCATAGAAGTAGAGTGTCTCTTAATATTATTTAAAAGTATTTTTCTCTGGGCATGGTAGCACACGCCTTTAATCCCAGCACTCGGGAGGCAGGGGCATGCAGATCTCTGTGAGTTCAAGGCCAACCTAGTGTACACAGCGAGCTCCAGGCCAGCTGGGACTAAAGGGAGACCCTGTCTCAAAAATAAATTTTAAAAAATTAAATAAATAAATAAATAAATAATAAATAAATAAATATATTCGTGGGTTGGCAAGATGGCTCAGTGGGTAAAAGCTCTTGTTGCTAAACCCAAAGACCTGAGTTTGCTCTCTGGGACCCATATGGTAGCAGAAACCTGACTTCTGAATGTTGTCCTCTGACCTCTACATAGGTGCCATGCTGCATGTGAGAGCACACATGCAAAATAAAAATAATAGAAGGCAATAAAAATAATTTTTTTTGTCTTTTTGACACAGGGTCTTCCTATAGCTCCAGCTGTCCTGGAATTCACTATGTAAACCAGGCTGGCCTTAAACTCACAGAGATCCTCCTGCTTCTGCCTCCCAAGTGCTGGGATTAAAGGTGTGCACCACTACGCCTAGCAATAAAAATAATTTTTAAAAAGTATTCGTATGCTGGGCATGGTGGACCATGATTCCCAGCACTTGGAGACAGAGGCAGGTGTGTCTCTGTGAAATCGAGGCCAGTCTGATTTATATATTGAGCTCTAGGCCAATTGGGGCTACAGGGAGACCCTGACTCAAAAACAATGACAACAACAAAACCAAACAATCATCACCACCACAACAACCAAAACCTATTCCTATTACATGGTATCAGTAGAAGATTTTTAAGTTCAGGACATTAAATCACTTTATTTTCTTAAGAGAGTAAAAATTTTGACTCCTCAATGTGAGGCCTCAAGGCTGGGTTTGCTATTGGGGAAGAATTTGGGGTTTTGCACAAACAAACTTGAAATATAATTTTTAAATAAAAATCCATACTTTCCCCTCCTTAGTTGTAGAGACTGAACCCAACACCTCACACATACTAGACAGGGGTTCTGGATAAGGTTGCAAAACATTAATAATTCCAAAACCAATTTAATGGGAATTCAACCATATAGCTTAAAACAGGAGTGTAAGCCTGGCATGGTGGCTCACGCCTTTAATCCTAGCACTTGGGAGGCAGAGGCAAGTGGATCTCTGTGAGTTCAAGGCCAGCCTGGTCTACACAGTGAGTTCCAGGACAGCCAGAGCTACAGGGACACCCTGTCTCAAAAAGACAAAAAACAAACAAACAGGAGTGTAAAATAATATAATTTTATTCTTTTCATAGCTCATGAAGGTAATAAATAATATTACTACACAAACATATATTTTATAATGTCGGTTAAAATGCATGGCATTCAATGTGATAAAATGTTTAATATTTCTGGGATATTGTAACATCTTGTAACATCTACAGTCAAGGTAGTCTTAAGAATAAAAGTAGCCAGGGGTGGTGGTGCACTCTTTTAATCCCAGCACTCTGGAGGCAGAGGCAGGTGGATCTCTGTGAGTTCAAGGCCAGCCTGTCTTCATAGTGAGTTCCAGGACAGCTGGGGTTGTAGGGAGACCTTGTCTCAAAAAGACAAAAAAATAAAGTAAAATAAAAGAATAAAACTTAACATTCAGGCATGGTGATGCATATCTTTAATCCCAGCACTCGAGAGGCAGAGCAGGTGGTTTTTAGGCCAGACTACTGGTCCACTTAGTGAGATTTAGTCTAACCAGGGCTAGGTAATGAAACCTTATTTAAAAAAAAGTCACAAATTAACTGTTAATGACTAGTATTTCTTTTTTTATTTTTATTGAAGTTTTGTGCATTTCATACATCATTTCTCGGTCCAATTTAGACTCATTTCCCTTTCCATGCCCCCCACCCGACCTGAGTTCATGCATTCTGCCATATCTGCCCCATATCTTTCTCTGAGTCTTTTTAAAGCTTTTCAACTATGCAAGTTAAATAGTTAAACTCATAACATTTTATTTACTTGTGAAAGTAAGTGAAATCATATGGCCTAAATTTTACCAACATGAGCAAGTTACGATGGCTATTTTTGAAACACGGCTATCACCCTTGATTTTTATAGCTTCATTATTTTTAGGTAAATCAATATGAATGTGAAAGTGATTAACTTGAACTTTACAAATTTGAAAATTTTATGTTATTTTAGCTGTTACTATCTATATACACAAACTAATTTAGAGGGGAAGATAAGTACAAAGGAGAAAGTTATTTTAAGCCACTATTAAGTGTAAAGTAAATAGCTCATTTTCTAAATAATGAGATAATTGACGGAATTCATCTTTTGTTGGTAGTAAGCCCACACAGTTGTATGGTGTGCTTGCATGTGTGTGTGTGTGTGTGTGTGTGTGTGTGTGTGTGTGTATGTGTGTGTGTGTGCATAGATTTATTTGTATATTCTTCTAGTTTAATAAGAATAAACTCAGAGAACAAAATCAACCAAGAAACATCAAAAACAAGTAGAATATTATGCTTTTTCATTTGAGACTCAAATGTTACTGTCAAGAATCTATTGTAACCTTATGTATTTACTTTTCTTAGGAAGATTTTTTTGATGATCCATATTCATTTTTCGATCAGCTGAAAATGACTTTAATGGCCTCCCGGTGGCCGCAGGAAAGACCTGATCATAAATAGACAAAAAAAGTAAACTAACTCCAATAAGAGAATTTCAGAAAAGAAAAAACTAAAAATGGAAAGGCAGATGGAGAGAATCAAATAGAATTCAGCAAATTTTAGAAAAAAACGCAGTTTTACAAGTTTTCAGTTAATTCATTTTCACCAATACGTTCATAAGTACACATATATACATACACATATACAACAATGCATACACACACAGAGACACACACACACACACACACACACATACACACTCATTGCATTCTTGAGAATGGAACCCAAGGCCTTATACATGCAGGTGCTCTGCTACTGAGCTACAGCTCTAACACCCATAATTCTTTTTTTTTTTTAACTTCTTATGTATATGAGTGTACTGCTTGTATGTAGGTAGGTGCACTCGTGTCATGCAATGCTGTGGAGGTCAGAAGAGGGCATCGCATTCCCCTGGAACTGGAGTTAAAGACAGTTCTTAGCCGCCATGTGGGTGCCGGGAATCAAACCCGAGTCCTCTGCAAGAGAAATCAGTGCTCTTAACCGCTAAGCCATCTTTCCAGCCCCTACAATCCTTTTCTTAATAGAAAATAATATGTTTTAACATATTAATATTTTAGAAAATATCCTTTTACTAAATCAAAAACAAGGGACCTAGCGTGGGTAAACATGGGTATTCAATATCTAAAAATCTTAATTATAAGCTGAGGACCACCACTCTGCTACAAGATGTTTAAACTTTTGAAACAAGAGAGGCTCTGGTGAGAAAACAAAAACTTTTGTTTTCTTTGAAAGACATCCAAGCAGGAAGAAGCATCCCTCTCACAACTGCCTGTTATCAGTGTAAGAAGATGCGCGTTTGCTCCGAATGAACACCCAGATTTTCTTTGCTCAAATGATTTGCATGTTTTTCCTACCTTCGTGACATGTGCCTTCAAACATCACCTCTGTCCCAGATGCTTTTCTTTATGCTTTTTACATTTGAGTTCTCAAAGCATAGTATTATTATTTTTAGGGTTGCAATCTCCCCTAGTACTTAATTTCACTCAAAATTACAATACAGGGGACTATGGCCAATGCAAAGCAGATGGCCACATAGATAATAAAGACTCGGTTCATGAATAATACCCACTCAGAAAGAGGACAAAAGCAACAGGAAAAAAGAGCCCAAATTGGACAAAATGTGCATGCTATATTTAAAAAAAAACACACACGCGATCATTGTCAGAGATCATTAAGGGTGCCCTGTAGTTTTAATTACATGCCAGTGGCACCAATCTGATGTGACTGTTTGCTCTTATAGTCAATAAAAAAAGTCATAACTGCCATCAAATTTAAATTTAATTTATTTTCTACACAGCCCTTTCTGTTTTCCTTGTTTTTTCTTTTATAACATTAACACTTTTTTTGTTAAAAAATGTGTGAAAGATTAATTTGTAGAATGAGGGGAACTGTGGGTGCACAGCGCAGGACAGATGGAGTGGGCGGGACATAACAGTTTTCATCTGTGGCATCGTTTTGTTGTCGCTATTGCAAGGGAGCGAGATGAAGCGACTGCTACCGTGATCCTTTCTTTCGGGGGGGGGGGCTCAGAGAAGGTGTGTTACCTTCACCTCAGACCAACCACTGCTGTCTGGGGGTGCAGACCCCCCATAACCTGTAACCTAGCCTGCTATGAACATCGTCCACACAAGCGAACTTTCATTGCAAAATTGCATTTACATAGAATTCCACCCAACTTTTGTATAAAGCAGAATGAAGTATGATTTTTTTTCTAAGTTGAGTGTGCTGAAACAAATGTGATTAAATTTCCTCTAAGATCCTGAATTGTAAAGTCAAATGCATAAAGGTCTGGGTGCACAAATGTTTTTTTTAATGTTTTGGGCACCAAAAATTCTAATCATGTTGAAGGGTTTTTAATGTCAAAAATCACAATATGCAACTTTTGATTTTTGCTTTGAAACAGTCCTAATTTACAACTAAGTATTGTAAGAATTCACTACTGTAAAGTTTCTTATCGAAGAAGAAAGTAATTACTGCAGAAAAATCACTGTCATACGGCAAACATAGACATTCCGAGAAAAACGGAAACTTTGAGGAGGAAGAGGGGAATTCAGGACAGCATGTGGGAGGCGAGATAGGAGTTCTTTTATGCACAAAGAGATCCATTAACAATATCTTTATCAGTTTCTTTCTCCTCCTGAAGTGAACCAACTTGCAATGCCCAGAATACACGAACGTGATTGCCAATAAATGTCTCGGAGTGGGGTGGAGGAGATGAGCGAATGCATACTGAAAAGGTTGGTGGTTGATTGGTGGCAAGATGCAATTTGAAGGGAGAAAAACCTCCCTAACAGCTCCTCCTCAAAGGTTTCTGTCTGTCATCTTGAGGTAAGGCAGTCCCCCAAAGGGGATCAGTAGTGCAAGCTGAACACCCCAGTTCTTAATTCCGCAGACCTCAGGCCACTTTAGCTGGTGATCAGTACTCCTGTGGAGGGAGGATCTGACATTCAGGTTACTGTTCATGTAGCCTTATGTTATTCCTCTGTTTAGAAAGCAGGCACAGTACAGTGTAACTGGCAGTTCTACAACTGTGTTTGGTTCACATACCTGCTCTGCTGGGATCCTGAGATGGTGCCAGGCTGTAGCAAAGACAGCCTGACTTCCAGGCAGACCACCTACGTATGACTTCAGGCTTGCTGCTTCACTGCACCTGAGCGACCAGCACACCCACTTAGTTTCCACTTCTGTAAAAACAGGCATAACAATAACAGCATGTGCCTTCATCATGGGGTCATTGGGAATTAGACCTTGCCTGGCAGGGAATTCATTAGCTCTAGCTTGCTAGAAGTCTGTGTTTGAAAGATTTATTTATATTTTGTTTTATGAGTGTTTTTCCTGGATGTCTGTATATGTACCATGTTCAAACCTGGTACCCATAGAGGCCAGAAGAGTGTGCTGGATGCCCTGGAACTGAAGTTACAGAGGGTTGTGAGCTGGCATGTGGGTGCTGGAAACCGAATCTGGGTCTTCTGCAAGAGGAGCAAGCTCCAGCCCCTGAAGTCAGGTTTTTAGTATCTCCAATACCTGAGCCCTGAAGGCACTCAAATCCCCAGATCTTTAGTATGAAATAGGTATACTGAGTCACTAGGGAGCATTCGGTAGCTGAAAAACGAATAGGTACATGGGGAATAAGGGCGAATAATAGAATTTACAAATCAAATGATGATATGGAGGGAACATGTCTGACATTGCAGGAAATAGGCCTGGTGTATGCGCTATGCACCTGTGAATTAGCATACACAGAAAGAAAGCATGAAGGCATCTATCATCTAATTTAAAGACTGTTATCTGTTCAATATTTGTTCTTCCCCAGTTTCTTCATGGTTCTGTGTGGCAGTGGGAGTCATAGAAATAGCACAGCAAGTTCTTATAGTTCAGACCAACACATGAAGAGACATAAAGAGGCTCAGAACCGAGAGCGTCTATCCACAGATCAATACAACAATCTCAACACTAGCCTTGCTGATAATTGAGACAATTGCAGCCTGTTGTTTTTTATGCCCATAGATGCATGTGATTATTTCTGTGCACGATAGTGAGCAAAATGTAAAGTGTCCTCCTGTGTCCTTTGCTGTCTGGTGCATGTAAGTCTATGCCGCACCCTGGAGGGCTGTTCATTCCCTGACTGCAGGGGATTCTGATGGGTTAAGAATGGGATAGAAACGGCAAGCCATCTGCATTGCATCTTACTTCTTTTATGGTCCTGCGGATGGAAGCCAGATCCTCACACGTGCTCAGCCAAGTGCTCTGCTACTGAGCTACAACCCCCGCCCACATTATTTTAAAATGTAAACAAGATGTGTATATGTACACAGATAGATATCTAAAATTGCACTTTGTATAAGCCAACCTTTTTTTTTGTAATAGGTTTTCAGTAATTAACTTGAGTCCATTCTTCTGGTCATTACCCTCACAGCATTCACCCTTTCTTCTTTAGTGATAAAACTCAAATACATGACTGCTTCCAAATAAACTGTTTCCCAGCTTCCTTTGCAGCTAGACAGCAACATATGGCAAGCCCTGAAAGTGGAAGTGGAAGCATTTCATGTCCTCATTAAAAGATAGTTAATATGCTTTTGGACTTCTTTCTTTGTTGTTGTTTTCTATTGTCTGAAATATAGATGTGATGGCTGGAGGTTAGGCTGACATGATGGGCCCCGAGGATAAGAACCATACTATACTGAAGCTAGAGAGGTGAGCTAGAAGAAGTTTCTAAATTCGGTGACTTACTAAAATGATCATCCCATCCAAAGACTGCCTGATTCCCAACTTTGTTGGTGACAATTTAAATGGTTAAGCTCATTTATAAAATAGTATAGATTTCCTAAAAGTTAAAAACAGAATTATCATGTGACTGAGGAATATCCCTTCAGTGTATGTATCTGTGATGGTTTCTACTGATTGCTAACCAGACAGGACCTAGAATCATCTAGAAGAAATCCTCTGACATCCCCATGCAGGATTATCTACATTAGATCAGTTGTGGTGGGAAAGGCTGCCCATCGTGGATGGCATCATTCCATGGGCTGAGGTCCCAGACAGAGTAAAAACGAGTGTGAGCCGAGCACAAGGACTTACCATGGATGCAGCCTGACCACTGCTCCAAACTCTTGCTGTTGTGATTCCCTACCATGAGATACATGTTTGGCCCTTGAACTATGAGCCAAATTGAGCCCTTCCTTCCTCGAGTTTCTTCTTGTCTGGAGTTTTGTCACAGCAATAAGATAAGTAACTCAGAATATCTAAAAGTAGCCGGGGGTGGTGGCACATGCCTTTAATCCTACCACTCAGGAGGCAGAGGCAGGCAGATCTTTGTGAGTTCAAGGCCAGCCTGGTCTACAGAGTGAGTTCCAGGACAGCTGCAGGGAGACCCTGTCTCAAAAAGACCAAAAAAAAAAAGAATATCTAAAAGTAAAAGAAATCACTGTGCCACAGAACCATCTGCACACCTGTGTTTATTGCATTGTTATTCACAACAGCAACTTGTAAGAGTACCAGATAAATGAAAATTTATGTACACCGAAATGCCATTCAAACCTTAGAAAGAAGAAAACCCTGTCATGTGTAGCATGCATAAGCTGGAGGACTGTATATGTGAAGAGAAATAAGCAAGGCACAGAAAAAGATATTGCATGGCTTCTTTTATATGTGAAATATTTGTTTAATTTTAATTAATTAATTATTGTGTGTGTTTGTGTCTGTGATGATGATGATGTATAAGTAGAGGTCAGAGGACAACTTGTAGGAACTGATTTCCTCCTTCTACCATGTGGGTTCTGGGCTCATCAGGCTCAGCCACAAGTACCTGCTCAGCCATCTCACTAGCCCTGAAATATAAAAAAAAATAATAATTAAATCAATAAATCCTGGGCCAGGCCTAGTGGTACATGTCTTTAATCCCAACACTCAGGAGGCAGAGGCAGACAGGATCTCTGTTAAATTGAGGCCAGCCTGGTCTACGTAGTGAATTATAGGCCAGCTGGGGCTACAACGAGATCCTATGTAAAAAAAAAAAAAAAAGACCAAAAAATAAATAAATAACCAAAAAAATAAAATTAAATTCCTGGGACTGAAGTAGGGAAAGGAAAGATGAGTGAGGTTTTGTTTGCCCTGGGTAGGCTCCTCGAAGCAGTTACCCCTGGGAAACCCTCACCTCCAGAGTCTCCCCTTGCTTCCCTGGCCTAAGGCCCTGGAGCTCTGAACTGGCTGTTTCAGCTCACCAGCCCCCTCTATCTTCCACTCACCTGGCTGCCCAGCACCTTTTTTTACCCCATTTTCAAGCACATGAATGGAATTTCTTTGCCATCAGTATGGAACACAGTTACATTGACTTCTTGGACCCTGAAAGGTTATTACAGTGGCCCTATAATAAAAATCACCACATCGGGGCCTGCAGGTTTCTGTCATCTTATCAAGTACACAGAGAATCACCCTGATGTTGAAAACAAATTGGTTACTTGTCCTTTCAATGCTTGACACTAGGTTCCTCTGGCTGGTGTGCTGACAAGAGTTGTGTTGTGGTCAAGCAAACCAGGAACTTTAGACAAGAAAGTCTAACTGAGAACACATGGTGGCACCCTGCTTGTGATGAAGACTGGGATCAAGATTTGTGGGTACAGACTAGCACCCCGTTTGTCTGAGGCAAATTTTTGGGGTCTAAGAGTCCTGTAAACAAATTTATGGGGTCTAAGAGTCACCTGGCTTCAGCACGCTCCTTCCCAAGTCTCAGCCACATGCTCCGCCATGGAAAAATGATGGAAACACACAGTGACCGAACAACAGCTTTCTCAAACACCAGGCTCCAGAAGACCCTCCTTATTCTTGCTACCCAAGTGTTCTGATTTTAAATTTCTCATCTAAGTACAGAATAGTGAACTTTCTTTGAATAGTTAAAAATATCTTTTGCACAAAAGGATGGTGTTAGGTCAGGCTGGGGTAAAAAGCCAAGATGACATAGACCGGAAGACCCTCCTTTTTTTCTGGTCAGGCCAGATTCCCATGAGACCTCTAGACATGAGACCCACCTCCAGATTTGAGCCCCTGACCTAGCCAAATTGGCCAGATTCCAACACGTCACCATCCCCCCTCCCCCCTATAAAAGGCTCTCCCCGCCTCCCAGATGCGGGCCTTCTCCTGGTCCTGGAGGCCATGGATTCGCCCAAGACAGCATTTCCTGGAATAAATGCCTGCCTTTATTTACTTTTAATTTGGACTGATTTGGCCTTTATCTCTGCATCGGATACTTCTTAGAGGGAAATACAGGCCAAATTTATAGGAGCGGAGAGTTGAATAGTAGCTGTGAGGAATGGAGTGAACCAGGGTTTTGGTCAAAGGGTACGAAGTTGCCATTATGTAGGACAGAGAAGTTCTAGAGCTGTAACATTGAGCAAGGAGATTATAGCTAATAACAGTGCTGTGTTATTTTTTGTGTGTGTTATTATTTTTATGCATAAAATTTTTACTTAAAAATTAAATGCCAAGGGGCTGGAGAGATGGCCTAATGGTTAAGAGCACAGACTGCTATTGCAGAGGACCCAAGTTCGATCCCCAGCACCCACATGGCGGCTGAAAACCGTCTTAAACTCCAGTTCCAGGGGAATCCAACACCCTCTTCTGACCTCCGTGGCATCGCAGGACATGGGTGCACAAACCTACATGCAGACAGTACATTCATACACATTAAATAAATAAATAAATAAAAAAAAAAAAATTAAATAGCAAAAGCTGGAGAGATGGGTCAGTGGTTGAGAACATTGACTACTCTTGAAGAGCATCTCAGCTCACAATCATCTTAACTCAAGTTCCAGGGGAAGCAACACTCTCTTTGGACCTACACAGGCACTGGACAAACACAGGTGTACTCAAATTTTTTTATAAAAAATTAAATATCTGAGATCTGAGATGAAGAGATGGCTCATCAGTTAAGAGCACTGGCTACTCTTGCAGAGGACCCTGGTTCGATTCCCAGCACCCACATGGCAGCTAAGAACTGTCTGAACTCTAGTTCCAGGGGATCCGATGCCCTCTTCTGACCTCTGAGGGCATTGCAAGGCACCCGATGCACCTACTCACATGGAGGCAAAACACTCATACACATAAAATAAAAGTATTTAAAAAAATTAAATAGCTGAGAAGTAAAAACAATGAATAAGTACAGCCAGCTTGGTTCCAGGTGATAGGAATATGGCTGGGTTTTGTTTCATTTGTATTTTTATGTGTTTAAAATAGAAATAGACAATAGTTGTTTCGAAAAAGGAATCACTCTTCTTGATGATCTTGTTTTGTGGTGTTTCTTCCCCTGCAGCAGGAAGTACTTCTAGCTGAGCCTTTGTGGCTGTCTTCAAAATCTCAAGAGAAGGCAGGTACTTATCAACACCAAGGACGCTACCTTTAAATGGAATGTGATATGTAAATGTGCTACATAGCAAAAGGGACATTTAAATAGCAAATTCTTGTACACAGCTTTAATCCCAGCACTCAGGAGGCCTAGGCAGGCAGATCTCTATGAGTTCAAGGGCAGCCTGGTCTACACAGCCAGAACTACATAGTGAGATACTGTCTCAAAATCAATCAACCAATCAAACTAAATAAATAAACAGAAAATTCTAATATTATTATAAAAACGTAATTACTACATGGAAAAAATCTCAGCAATGGGTAGGTATGTTAGTGACCTTTATATCATTCTGACAAAATACCTGAAGGAACCAACTTAAAAGAAACAAAGGCTTGTTGTGGTTTTGGTCCATGGTCATTAGATCTCTTTGCTTTTGTACAAAGCAGTATGTACTGGCCGGGCGCTTGGTGGGGAGACTGACCACCTCATGACAGTGAGGAGGCAAATAGAGAGGGGTATGGGACTGGAATCTAGACACTCCTTCTAGACAGCAGGCCCCACCTCCTAAGGGTTCTACCTCATCCCAACAGTGTTGTCAGCTGTGCCACCAAACATTCAGCACATGGGTCTCTGGGGGATATTTAAATCCAAACTATGACAGTACTTAAGGCTAGCTGTTGGAAAGAGCAATTCCTCAGTCTCAGTGCATTAAGAGCCCGGCTACTGTCTGAGGGAGTTTGCCTGATGTGGGAGTCTCTGTTCCACATAGTTATTCAGGGAGTAAGGACTCTGTCTTGGCCATTCAGACCATTTCCCACATATGGCCTCCCAAGTCCTCACAAAAATAAAAAGAATGAGTACAGAGGATCGCACATGAGAGATTCTAACTGGCCCAGGCCTAGAATGACATCTTATACTCCTGCCAACATTCCATGGGTCAGAGCTCAATCACAGGGCCCCAAGCTAACTTTGAAAGAACCTGGGAAATTTAGTTGCACTGTGTTCTCAGAAAGAGGAGCAGAAACAGCACTAACTTCTCTTGCTCCATAAAGAAACAAAATAGCTTCAAATGTCCCTGTTCTCTCCTTTTCGCGTGCGTGCATGCGTGTGTGTGTGTGTGTGTGTGTGTGTGTAGGTGTACTCATTTGTGTGGAAGCCAGTGGTTGAGATTACGTGTTTCTTCAATTGTTTCTCCACCTTTTTATTTATTTTTTATTTTATGTGTACAAGCGTTTTCCCTGCATGTATGTGCCACATGCATGCAATTCCCATGGAGGCCAGAAGAGGGCGTCAGAGTCACTGGAAATGGAGTTGTTGGCCTACTCTCTGTGAGTTCAAGGGCAGCCTGGTCTATACAGAGCTCACAGGAGCTGAGCCTAGGTCCTCTGCCAAAATAGCCAGAACTCTTAACAACTGGGCCACTTCTCTAGCCCCTTCATCTTATTTTTTGAAACGGGGTGTCTCACTGAACTTGGAGCTTGCCATTTCTGCTAAGGTGACTTGTCACTGAGTCCCAGAATCTGCCTGTTGCTTCTCCCCCAACACCTGGCTTCCAACATGGGTACTGGGGATCTGAACTCAGGTCCTCATGCTTGTGCAGCAAGACTTTACCCACTGAGTCCTCTTCCCCAACCCCTGTTTCTAAAGGCCCACTGCTGTATGGAGGGCCACGTGCTCAAGGATACAGCTCAGTATATTGTGACAAGATATTCTTACAGTTCATCTTGATACCAAAATGTAGGAAGATCCAGTTTGAGCTGGGGGCTAGTTCTCAGCTAGCACCCCTCAGGGCTCCATGTGGGAGTCATGGGATTTCTCGGACCCCACCCCAATAAGGAGCAAGCAACGTGGCCTAGGTACAGGATGCTAGGCAGAGCAATAATATGCAGTGGCACAGAACTGGGGGGTCTGTGATTGGCTCTGGGAACTGACGACATTTTGCTTATAAAAGCAGAGGTGTGGTGGCACATGCCTTTAATCCTAGCACTCGGGAGGCAGAGGCAGGAGGATCTCTGTGAGTTCAAGGCCAGCCTGGTCTACAGAGTGAGCTCCAGGCCAGCTGGGACTAAAGGGAGACCCTGTCTCAAAAATACCAAAAACAAAACAAAACAAAAAACCCCAAGCTGTAGCAGGCAATAAATCGAATTCTCCATTACCATCATTACAGAATTCCCGGCTGTTATTTTTTTGTGTGCATACAGGCCAAAGCAGGCCTGAATTTCGTTTGAGTGACCAGTGGGTTGGACAGCAGTCCTTTAGACTACCAATCTAGATAGCTAGTATGGTGAAGTGAATTGTGAGTGGTCATAGCTGAAGATAGGCCATCAGCCATCAGCCTGAAATTCCTGTCCAGGGGCCAGTAGGCTTTGGGCAGGTGGAAAAAGCACAGCCAAAGTGGGAAATGCTCCATCGTCCAGGCCAGTACCTGAGTTGGAAGGACCTCTCAGGGTGGGTTACGGAAGTAACCGACTGACCTCTACGCCGAGGGGTCAGCTCCCTACAGTGTCCGCAGGCGGGTACTGTGCTCCCCCTTCCCTTAGCAGGACCCCTCTGTACCTGCTCTTGACAAAGGAAGCTTTCTACACAAAAACATCTCAGACTTAAACATTTCTCTCTTTTAATTAAAAGTTCCCTCTGTCTGTCTGTCTGTCTGTCTGTCTGTCTCTCTCTCTCTCTCCGAAGTCTCACTATGTAGCCTTTGCTGGCCTCAAACTCACAGATGAATTCTTGTCTCTGCCTCCCAAGTGCTGGGATTATAGGCCAATATGCCCAGCGTCAAAAATTTTTTGATAAAGGAAGGTAAACTCCTATAGAAAGGTGTGGCTTCAACCACATGGCTGGCCAACTGCTGTTCCTTTGATTTTTTTTTTATATTGCCCCTTTTCCTTGTTCATGTACATTTCCAGTGGTGAGAGGGAGTTTTTAAAACATCTATAGAAGATTTTTAACAAAAGAATCGATAGGGCTTTATGTGGTTAAAAATATATCTAAGCAGTGATCTAGGAATATATTGCTGGAGGTGACAATTCATCACTGAGACAGATAGTCTTAAGTTTTTCTCTTATCAGTGTTGTGTATCTTCCAGGTGATTCTGATTAAGAGTCTTCTGTTAGTTGTGGAAAATAAGATCAGTTAGGGTCTATTAATAGAGTTCGATATTCCCAAAAATGGAAAACAGAAGGAAAGGAGAAGGCAAGGAGGGAAAAAAATATTCAGACCGATGGATGGATGGATGGATGGAAGGAAGGATGGATGGATGGATGGATGGATGGATGGATGGACAGGTGAATGGATGGGTGGGTAGGTGGATTGGTGGGTATGTGGGTAGGTAAATGGATAAGTGGATGGAAGGACAAATCAGTCTCTAGATTCCTTAAAACATCAAACATGTTTTATTGAATCACTGTTTCCAGAAAGTACTGGATAATTATCAAAGACAGTCCATTTGAGGAAATATAATTGGAATAAAAAAATCTTAGATTCAACACAGAAAGAAAAATGACCAAAATAATATATTCAAGTGGAATGGAATCCAAGATTCCATTTCAACTGAATAATGAGTTTGTGTCCTGCACCCTCAGGTAAGTTGTATTCTGTCACCTTTTATCATAAGAGGTATTGTAGTTTGGCTCTGGAGTGTTCCCCAAAGGTTACAGGTGTTGTAGTCTTGGCCCCTAGCTGGTGGGCTGATCAGGAGTGGTGAAGACTTCAGGTGGTGGCTGTAGCTGGAGGAGGCCAGTCAGGGCTCAGGCACCCCAAACTTTCTCCTCTGCCTTTTGCTTCCTGGTTGCAATGGATACACAGTTTTCTCCATCCTCTCCCTACTGTGATGTGTGGTCTCACACAAAAGCAGTCAGGGACCAAAACCTGGAAACCATGATCCAAAATGATCCTTTCTTTTTAAGCTGATTTTCTCAGGTATTATGTCACAGTTATGGGAAGCTGACCAAGACAAGACTCCTGAATTTTAGTAGAACTTAACCTCTTTTTTCAGAAATATCCAGATATTAGCTGTTCTTTCCTTCAATTGTATTATTACTATTATTATTATTATTATTATTATTATTATTATTATTGGTCTTTTTGAGACAGGGTCTCCCTTTAGTCCCAGCAGGCCTGGAGCTTGCTATGTAGACCAGGCTGGCTTTGAACTCACAGAGATCCACCTACCTCTGCCTCCCAAGTGCTGGGATTAAAGGCATGCGCCACCATGCCCGGCCAATTTGTATTATATTTTAAGCTTAGCTCTCTTCTAGAGGTTTGAAGAATATGACAGGCAAAAATAAAATTCAGTGGGCTTGTTGATTTCTTAAATCAAGTGTAAAGTAAATTTTCTGCTTTCATTTCTTCCCTAGAAGTGCAAAAATTAATAAAGCTGGGCGTGGTGGCACACACCTTTAACTACAACACTTAGGAGGCAGAGGCAGTCAGATCTCTATGAGATCAAGGCCAACCTGGTCTATATGGTGAGTTCCAAGCCAGCTGGTGCTACCTGGAGACCCTGTCTCAGAAACAGAGAGAGAGAGAGAGAGAGAGAGAGAGAGAGAGAGAGAGAGAGAGAGAGAATTAAAAAATCTGTTCAGCCTAAAAGTAAAAATACTGTCACTGATCAGCCTATGTATCAAGGGAGCCCATTTTTGGTTTTTTGTGTGTATTTTTTTGTTTTTTTTTATTTTTTATTTATTTTATTTATGTGTATGAATGTACTGTCTGCATGCAGGTTTGTGCACCTGTGTCATGCAATGCTGTGGAGGTCAGAAGAGGGTGTCGGATTCCCCTGGAACTGGAGTTCTCCTGGAATTGGAGTTACAGATGGTTCTCAGCCACCATGTGGGTGCTGGGGATCGAACCTGGGTCCTCTGCAAGAGCAGTTGGCGCTCTTAATGGCTAGGCTATCTCTCCAGCCCGGGAGCCCATTTTTGGATTAGGGGGACCACCCATGTAACAAGGCTAGAATACAGTGATGACTTAAATAGCTTTTGAACAAGGAGCATGAATGACTATGATTCCTGGGAACTAAAAGGAGAAGAGGAAAAACCAGGAGCTGCAGAGCCTTTGGTGTCCTTGTCTTCAGTCCTTGGGTGGGTCCTTCATCAAGCCCGCCTGTGTCTCCGAGAAGATGAAGAGAAGAAGGTTTCCAACTTGAAGTGGGGTGACGGTTCCACTCCTGCATACTTCAGGGACACCACCCAGCATGCTGCCAGCTTTGGAGATGGAGGACAGATCTTTGGAGATGGAGGATATCTGACCATGGCTTTTAGCTGTAGGAAACCATGGGAAATTCTCAAGCTTTGTCCTGTGCTCTAGTGCAGAGCCAGAACTGAGCTAATCCTTTCTTCTCACGAGTTCAGGTTGGAGCTGTGACCTCAGGCTGAGGCCACTTAGGTAACTAGTTCACAGCCTGGAGTGACCATCAGAGCCACCTGGGGGCTTTTCCTAAAACACTATTCATCTCACCTCAGACTTACTGAATCCAGATTTCCAAGGAAAGGATCTAGACACAGTGTACCTGCAAAGGCCTCTCTGTTGAGTCTGTTAAGAAGCAGTCAAGACAGTCTGGAAAGACAGTTCAGTGGTTAAGAACCCTGGCTGCTCTTGCAGAGGATCTGGTTTGATTCCCAGCACCCACATAGTGGCTAACAACCATCTGTAACTCCAGCTCTAGGGGAATCCAATGCTCTCTTCTGAACTCCTTGAGAATTGCGTAGCACAGGTGCACTTATACACATGCAAGCAATATACTCATACATAAAAATAAAAATAATAAGAAAAATATTAAAAATAAAGCAGTCAAGAAACCTTGGCCCAGTCTGGCTTGCCTTTGTAGTTGAACAAAATTCATTGTACCTAAGGCACTGAATGTTGCTGTCCCAATCTGTAGTCACTCGCTTAATAAGCTTTGGATCTTACATGTCCTGTTCTGGGGCACTATTGGGAGGTGACAGAACCTGTAGGAAACAGAGCCTACTAAGAAGGTGTTCAATCATTGGTATAGGGTGTGTCCTTGGAAAGGATTATGGGACCCCGATACCATCCCCTCTTATGTTACCATGACAGCTAGCATGAAGTGAACAGCCTTTCCATCACACACTTCTTCCATAATGTACTGTGTAGCCATAGGCCCAGAGCAATGGGACCAAGTGGCCATGAACTGAAACCTCTGAAATAAGCCAAATAAAACTAAAGCAAACCTTTCCTCCTCTTAAGTCAATGATCTCGGGTATTCTCTTATAGCATCAAAAACGGGCTAACAAAAAAAACAAAAGGAGCCAGTCCAGGTCTTCACATACCAGGGACTATCATGAGTAAAATGCCTCACCTCGATGAGGTTTCTGTCCTTACCCAACAGTCGGAAGTTATAGTCTGGGTATCTTTAAAAAACAGATCCAACTCCTAAGCATTTGGACTGAGTTCCTATGAACATATGAACACTCAAAAAAAGAAAGATTGAATAACTTCAGGTGGATGATTAAAAATCAGAAAACTGTACCAACAGTCTAGATACTCATTTAATGTCATTAAAAGAATTAATGCATTTCTTGGTAAATAAGTGGTTAAGAGTATGGGGAAATTGGATTTTTGGTTGTTGTTGTTGTTCATTTAGAAAACCCAGGAAGTAGATCATATCTAGTTAAGAACAATCTGGTCTATAACCAAAGGCATTTTCAAACAAGAGACTAGTCAAATCAAATAATAGATTTTGATACGAGACTATCAATACAAAGATGGGATCATCATATTTTAGGTTTCTTTATTATGACTAGTGCTCTAATAAACTGTAGACGGGGGTGGAAGCTACTTGGGATTAATGTTCTTCTATGATATTTTTTATGTAGCCTGCTGTCTTTTTGCAATACTGCCTTCCATCTATTGAGTCTTTAGCTACAGATCAGTTAAACCTGAATGTAGTCTTTTGGTCTATTTGCTTTATCCTGATAACAAGAATGGAAGGTGCCTTTATTCCCTTCAGGAGTTTATACATAGTTCATATAAAAGTACACATTACCTTTTCATACATAGTCAGCTCATTATTAAAAAATTACACTCTGTCACACTTCCAGGCCTTTCTGCATCTAAATGTAACTCTTTGTACTTAAATGTTCACCACAAGAAAAAATTCAGCAAGTACTAGTGTGCAGACCCCAAGGGGGCAGCCTACACACAGATGAAAATATGACCAAGTTTTTGTCGCAGGGTACCAGACCTAGAGGAGAACATTGAAACACACACGGAAGATTTTACTCTGAGAAGTAAGAACCCAGTTCTTCTGTGTGTTCCAGTTAATAGGTAACCTCCAAGGAGTCTGTAGCAATCTTGACATTGTCTCAAACCTGAGCATAAGCTTAACAGTGCATAAACCACAACACGTATTTGCTAAATTCACTTGTCCTTGATAATCCATATCACCAACTTTGCTCTGAGATGTCAAGGCAGCAGGCAAAACAAGTTATTTTTAGGAGTCTGGTCAAAGATCATTTATTCATTCATGAGGTTGTGTTCCAGGAAGCCCAAAGACAAAATATCAAGATACGCCATTGTCTGAGCTGCAGGTTCAAACCACCCTGTGAGGGAAACACTATCACCAGGGAGGTCGAAGAAGGACAATGTGATAAGTGTTTAACACAGGTCCATTAGGATGAGAGAAAGCACCAGAAGCATGCATTCAGATGGTGGCCAGAGCATTTTACAGTCAAAGGACTATTGATTGGTTGGCTGAATGTTTGCTGGGGGATGGAGCACACGAAGAAACGTTGGCTTAGTAGGCAAGAGATTCAGGTGGACAAACAGCTGTAATTACATGGAAGATAGAAGGGCATCCTATTTGCTTTCTATTGTTTCCTAACAGCTTACTAGCTGTACGGCTGTAAGGAGCTCCCTGTTCTCGTCAAGATGAATGACAGCAAGTCAACAGTGATTTGGGGTTTACACATCGCCTTTCTGATGTGATATGCTGGGAGAGAGCAGCAATAGGAATCTCCTCACGAAGTTAAGGATGTAGGATGTCTCTCACATTCATTCCTGTGTTCAGCAAGGCTCTGTTGGACTCCCTCCACGTGTGCTGTGCCTTCCGCTTGTGCCAGGTACCAGGGACACAGGAACACACACTACACTGCCCCTGGGAGCTTACTGCTCCCTGCTCACCCTGCCCATTCCTGAATTAATAATAACAATAATAATAATCTGGGCATGGTGGCACATGCCTTTAAGCCCAGCACTCAGGAAGCAGAGGCAGGTGGATTTTTGTGAGTTCAAGGCCAGCCTGGTCTATATAGCAAGTTCCAGGACAGCTGAGGCTACAGGGAAAGACCAAAAAATATAAATAATAATAACCACAAATACTGCACATGAAGTACAATGCCTTGAGCTTAGTGGAGGAGGAACCAGAGAAAACGTAGAATCTATTCACTACCAGAGCAATGACTCTCACTACAATGCTCTAGTGTTACTTACTCTGTTTTGTCCTGGAAGGGGCCATTCCACCAATTCTGCTGGCTGGGCTGTGGTCTGTGACTCTCACAGGTGGAACCACATCCTCCAGCTAGTTCTTCCCTCACTAAGGTAGCAGTGGAGAGGAGTTACAGCCAGATGACAGACACACTTACAGGGGTACCCAGCCCACCTTGGACCTCATAAATGGGAAAGGGCCCCTTGTATGAAATCACTGAGATTTTGTTTTTCTGTGTGTGTGTGTGTGTGTGTGTGTGTTAACCTACAGTATAACATAACCTATGCTGTCTGATGCCATTAACAAAAGTCTGCTTTGCTTAGGACTTTTAGAGGAGACAAGAAATCACAGGCTGTGGAGATGAAAGGACCTTTGCAGATTAATAATTATCACCAAAAGCAGGTGCAGCTTCCAGCCGAAAGTGAAGAGCTTCTCCTTACTGTGGGTTTTCTTTCCAGTAGGTACGGCCACCGTCACACTGTCTTTCCCCAGATGCCACTCATCTCGAGTGCTGTCTTCGGTCCTGGTTCCTGCAGCACCAGCCACCTGGAGGGATTCCAGGCATTTTCCAAGTTAGTGCATACAACAGAGGCTCTCTCAGTCTCTCTCTCTCTCTTCTAATTTTTTATGTGTATGAGTGTATCACCTGCCTGTGTGTAAGTGTACCCATGTCATGCAATGCCTGAGAAGGTCAGAAGAAGGTGTCAGGTCCCCTGGAACTGGAGTTATGGATTGTTGTTAGCGGCCACGTGGGTGCTGAGAATTGAACCTGGGTCCTCTGTAAGAGCAGCCAGTGCTCTTAACCACAGAGCCATCTCTCCAGCCCCAACAAAGGGACTTTCTAGACAAACTTCATTACTAAGATAAAAGTTACCAGTATACAGCCGGGCGTGGTGGCACACACCTTTAATCCCAGCACTTGGGAGGCAGAGGCAGGCGGATCTTTGTGAGTTCAAGGCCAGCCTGGTCTGCAGAGTGAGTTCCAGGACAGCTGGGGCTACAGGGAGAACCTGTCTCGAAAAGACAAAAAAAAAAAGTACCAGTATACAAGCCAGATGGATTTGCTGAGTAGAGATTTATTCATATTTTTTCTCTTTTTTTTTTTTGAGATTTACAATCAAAGCATATTAGAGCTACCTCTTCCATAGATTGGCAGGATTTTTATTTACTTTTATTTATTTTGTGCTTGTGATAGAATTCAGCGGCCTTGCCAATGCTACCACTGAGATACATGCTTGTGACAGCAAGTGATCCCTCTACCTTGATAATCCATATACTTGTCATTTGGTAATTTTAATTAAATCAATTAATTAGCTAGTTTGTTTACTTGTGACAAGGTCTTTAGCCCAGGCTCACCTCAAACTCTCTATGTAGCTGAGGATGATTTTGAACTTTTTATCCTCTTGTTTGTCCTTCCCAGTGCTAGGACTGTAGGCACTCACTCCCCATGTATATAATAACACTGGAGGTTGAGCCCAGGGGCCCATGCACACTAAGTAAGCACTCCACTAACTGAGCTACATTCTCATCCCAGTCATATTCATTTATTTATTTTTTTTAGAGTTTTTCTCAATTATTCTATAACCTAATGGGTTTCATTATGGCATATTTATACATACTTTGTTCTCATTGGTCCTTCTCTCCCACTCTCCATCCCAGCCACCCTCTTTCTCCCCTCTGCTGGTCCTTTTCCACCCTCCAGAACAACCTTTTTTCCCAGCAAGACTTTTTTAATCCTTGCATCCCGGATCCATTCAGTTTAAGTCTACCTGAAATCCAAAGGGGTTGTCTGAAATAACTCCCGGCTCGGCCAGATGCTGGCTTTGTTTATCCATCCAAAATGGTGACACCATACAAAATACAGTCTTTTCTATGGAGAGATCATTTTCCCCATGAACAATATAACTCTTCAAGAGCAATATTCTCATTAACAATTAATTTGTGATTTTAGAGCATGTTGTATGCTCCTAGTAAGCGCTGTAGTATTATGAACAATAATAGTCATCACCATATTTTAAGCCTATTCATGCACAGAAAAAGAGTAAGGAAGTTCTTTATAATGTAAATTATTCCTAAATTCTAGACATTCAGCTTACCCTTATAAACATTACTTAATTTCAAATTCTCTTATTAAAATATGTAATTGTTGGAGCAACAAGCTCCCAATGTAATTGTCAGTTCTTTAAAAGTAAAATTCCACTGAATCTTGCTTCGGGTAAAATGAACATGACCAGAGGGGCCACAGTGCTTGCCCCTGAGCAGGCCATGGTCTGACTCTCTGGAAGAAGTCAGCCCTATTTTGTTTCTCACTTTGAAAAATTAAAGTGTTATGTTTTTTTTTTCTTGTGTGTGGTGTGCATATGTGTACAGGTATGCTCACTCAAGCATGTGTGCATGTGTGGAGGTCAGAAATCAACAATCAACACTGGATATCTTCCTCCATTGCTCTCCATCTCATTTTGTTGTTGTTGTTGTTGCTGTTGTTGTTATTGTTGTTTTGGTTTGATTTTTTTCCTGCTGGTTTTTTTTATTGTTTTTTTATTTGTTTGTTTTTGAGACAGGGTCTCCCTATAGCCCCATCTGGCTTGGAACTCAGTATATAGACCAAGCTGGACTAAATCTCACAGAGATCTACCTGCCTCTGCTGGGACTAAAAGTGTGCACCCCGACACCCCACTGTTGTCCTTATCTTAACATAGTCTCTGCCATGGTACATGTGATGTAATGATTACTCTACAAAAACCAATTTCTAAAATGTCTGTGAAGTAGAATGTGAAGCATGCCAAACCATAATACTCCAAAGCAGAATGCAGAAAAGACAAGCTTCCCTGGCCAACAAAGAGTGCAGAGACTGGCTATTTGGGGAACTCAAGTGCAGAAGAGTCTCAAAGACTTTGGACAACTCCAGAGTGGCTAATTAAGTCCTCAAATAAGCTAAAATTGTCTAAAGCCTTTTTTCCAGGGCCCCTGGCTACTATTGGAGTAATGTTGATGGGAACAAACTCTACCCACCCCCCACCAACCACCCTTCCCCTGCAAACCTATTGCCAGCCTATGCTGTGTCTGCTATATGAGCTCTATGGAATCTCTTACTACCTCAAAGACAGAGGTGGGAAAAAGAACAGAAGGAGGAGGGAGGGAGGGAAGGAAGGAAGGAGGGAGGGAGGGAGGAGGGAGGGAGGGAAGAGGAGATGAATCAAGGCAGGGGAGGTGGAGGAGGAGGAAGAGGAGGAGGAGAAAAAAGAGGGACTTTGAGAAAATATTACAGACCTGAGAAGGTTTTTTTTTGCGGGGGGTGGGGGGGATGGCTGCCATGAGGCCCTATAAAAATTTGAATGTCTCCATGGATGGGGACAGTGACATGGAAAAAGAGGACAGTCAGACCCTAGAGCTCAGCAACAGCAGGATTCCTTCTCTCCAGAAAACATGGGCTTTAAGGGAGGTCTCAGGAGTAAGGTCCACTCAGATGACTCAAACATCAGCTAGATACAGGCTGCAGGGAGGTCTAACCAAAAGGCTCTGTTGCTGGGCCAACCAGGCTTATGTGCTGTAATGTAGACCTTGAATGTTGTCCTAAGACCCTAGTGTTAAAGGCTTGGACCCTATGTCAGGGAACAGACTCAAGAAGTAGAGTCTTTGTGGGTTTCAGGTCACTTGGAGAATGCATTTGAAGGATATTGTAGGACCCTACTCATCTCTGTCTCCACTTAAAAAATATTTTGTCATTTTTATTTTATGTGTATGAGTGTATTGCCTGCATGTATGTAAGTGTACCTTTGTCTTGCGATGCCCTGGGAGGTAGGAAGAGGGCACTGGAGCCCTGGAATTGGAGTTATGGACCGTTCTTAGCCGTCATGTGGGTGCTGGGAATCAAACCCAAGCCTTTGTTGAGAGCAGCCAGTGCTCTTTAATTCCTGAGCCACCTCTCTGGCCCCTCTGTCTCCATTTTTGCCTCCTGGCAAGGAGGTGAGCAATTTGTTCTGCCATGTGCTTTCTGTTACCCAGTATGCTGTCAGAGGCTCAAAGCACTGGGTCTACTCAATCTTATACTGGAACCTTTTTAATTCTGGGGGCAAAATAGATCTTTTCTCCTGTAAGCTAATGACCTCAGCCATTTTATTACAGTGACGGGAAGCTGGCTGATACATGGCTTGCGTATGGTCACACAGTGCTTCTCCAGTCCAGTCCACCTTGCTTACCGAGCACTTCTGAAAGTGGCCAATAGTTAGCAAGATGAGCAGCCAGTTCCTCATGCTCAGCCTGGAGTTTGCAGCCACATCATCCGTCTTTCTTAGGGGTGGAGCAGGTATTCTCTAAACTTTTCTCCTATAAACCCACAACTTCTTGAAGATGATTGAATGTGATGGCCACAGGGCTGTTGCTCGGGTTGTAGATGCCGCAAGCTCAGAACCCAACTCCATACCCTGTAGAAATCAGACCTTTGTCCACTGAATCAATGGATTCTGGGTAGAGACTGGGGCCTGACTTTATCACGATAGTCTTCTACATCCCCTATCTCTGTCTTGTGCCAGAAACTTACAAGGGAAACTGACCTTCTGCTCACAGAAAATGTACTCACATGGAGGAAAATCATCCCTGTGGTAGACTTAGGTAAAGCTCTAGAGAGCAACAAGGAGAACGTTTGCATTGCAGTCACTCAGGGTTCAAACTGAGTACTAGATAGCAATGTGCCTTAAAAATAAATCATCCACCCTGGCCTAGGGCCACATTTAGCTGGCTGTCTTGATTGTACTCTTGATGGCTCTCAGCCAGCACTGCCCAACAGAAAAATAGTCCACATAATACAATTTCATGTTTCCCAGGAGGAAGATTAAAATTTTAATGTATTAATTTGAACATTTTATTTAATCTAATATTGTCATTGAGATTTCAAATTTCAGTGTGCAATCAATATTTAAAAGTACTAATGAGATTTTTACATTCTGGCTTTCTGAAGTCTTCCTACATAGAGTGTATCTCAGGCTCCCAGTGCATTTCAGGAGCTCAGAGGCCAACTATGACTTCTGGCCTTCCCCTTCCCTGCCTCCCTCCCTTCCTCACCCTATTTACAGAGAGACCCAAGCTGTTAAATTCTCCTTGATTATATAAGTCCATCTGCACTTTCTGCCTCTATATCTTAGCATGTTTCTGCTTAGTTAACATTTGGGGAATTCCGGAGATGGAACCCAGGGCCTCGTGCATGCTAAATACATGCTAAATACATGCTTGGCCACTCAGCTAAACCCTCAATCCAACTTCTTTTTTTTTTTTAAGATTTTATTTTTGTTGATGAGTATGTGTGTGCCTGTGTATGTGTGCACTTGAGGATGCAGGTACCCAGGGAGGTCAGAAGAGGGCACTAGATCCTTTGAAGCTGTAGTTATAGGCAGTGAGCTGCCTGGCAGGAGTGCTGGAAACAAAATTAAGGTCCTCTGAAAAAGACAGCAAAGCATTTTAACTGCTGAACCACCTCTCCACCCCTGCAATGACTATTTTTTTGGTCTTTTTGAGATAGGATCTCCCCAGCTATCCTGGAACTTACTAAGTAGACCAGGCTGGCTTTGAACTCACAGAGATCTGCTTGGCTTGTCTCCTGAATGCTGGGATTAAAGGCATGTGCTGCCACCCCCTCCGTGTGTGTGTGTGTGTGTGTGTGTGTGTGTGATGCATGTGTGCAAGTGAGCATGCATGTGTGTGCTTCCTGCATCCCTGGCTCTCCCCCACTCCATACCCTCTGGGATGGCTTCTAAAGTAGAGCATCTCTCACTCCACCTTCATGCTATGCACACACAGCAGCTCATATGGGACATGGTCTTCCTGAACCAAGAGCCCTGGTCCCCTTCAACTCTGCTTGTATGCCCTCTGCCGCCACACTCTGCTGATACAGCTAGGTTAAATGTAACTTTGGGACTTCAAGCTGGCAGGCTAGTATAACAAGACAATTTTATTCCATTTATAAAACCATAAATTAGTGTATTCCATAGTCTCTGAGGGTCTCACTGTTTATATATAACTGCAATTTACCCACTCAGGAAACTTGGAAAACCCCTGGAAGGTTTCATTTGTTAGAGTTATTAACTTAAGTTGGATTAGATATTTAAATTGTTAGAAGGAAAATTGAATATATTAAATGTATTACCTCGGAGGCTGGGGATATGGCTCAGTTGGAAAAGTGCTTGCTGCCCAAGCATGAGAACCTGAGTTCCATCGCTCCCATAAATTCTGGTATGGAGCCATGTGCCTGTGTTCCCAGCACTAGGAGACAAGCTCAGTGAGAGCTCCTGTCTCAAAAAGTAAGGCAGAGTGTGCTAAAGAAGACCCCATGTTCGCCTCTGGCTTACCCATATGCCCGCACAGGCACAGATGTATGAACCTACACATACATGTGCACACACATATACCACATGTAAATGTAATAAATACATGCATCACTGTTGTTTAAAATATTGGGAGAGAAAAAAAATATTGGAAGAGAACTCATAATCTAGGTAAGTGGCACTCATAGTTTAAGGATGAGTAAGTCCTTTGAACTTGAGAAAATCAGCTAATTGATTACTAAATACAGCTAATTAATGTCTATGGTTTTATGTTTTATGGATCAACTTAATTTTTTTCTCTTGCCAGGCATGGTGGTATATACCTTTAATCCCAGCACTTGGGAGGCACAGGCAGGTGGATCTCTGTGAGTTCAAGGCCAGCCTGGTCTGCATAGTGAGTTCCAGGCCAGCTGGGGCTACAGGGAAACCGTGTCTTAAAAAGATCAAAAAGAAATTTTTTTTTCTTTAAAAGGATAGTGTTTGAGAGAGTATACATGCTCACAAGTATCTGGGTACATGAAAAATTCAGAGGACAGTTTGTGGAGGTCTGTTCTCCCCTACCACATGGGTCCCTGAGATTGAACTTGGCAACACACCTTTACCCACTGAATCATCTTGCTGGCCCATAAATTTAATTTTTAGAAGAAAATTAAAAAGTTAAAAGAAAAAGCTAGTCGGAAATGCTTTCTCTTATTTAACATGCAATTTAGCAGATTTACAGTGTTTTGCTTGATTCCTAGTCTCAGAGCCTAAACTTCAGGGCATTAGGAAACTGGGCTATTAAAATTGTTATTTTAATAAAGTGGAGTATTAATAAAATCCCGTAAGTCTCTTGTGTCTGTTGAAGGGGGTGGGTGTGGCATCTCAAGGCAGAGGGTCCATGGGGGTTTGGGGGCCTCTACACAACCACACTTGTCAGTGGAGATGTGAATATCCTGGAGGGAGTGACAACCAGTGTCTGGTGCCAGGGGTTGCCAAGCCCTGGGAGTGCCATGGCTCAGAAGAGGCAGGGTGTGGTGGGGCAAAGGATGGTCTGCCACCCACCCAAGACCCCTCAGTTTCCAGGCATGTTGATGCTCCAGAAGGTCAAAGTGGCCTTTTATCAAAAATGCCCTTTCTGGGCTCCTGGCTGTCCTTGGGGCTGTCAGTGAGGGTCTCTTCTGTGCTCATTGGCATTCTCTGTCCCCAGGTGTTCAGTGAGGGATGGTGACACACTAAAGTCTCAGGTCCATAGGCAGCAGAATCTGAGTGCAGTGTCACATGCCCTGCTGCCCCATGGTTCCTGGCCCATCACTGTCACACCTTCACCTGCTCTCCTGAGGAAGAACCCAGCGATCCCTGCTAGCACACCACACACCACACACACACACACACACACACACACACACACACACGAACACACTTCTGCAGGCAGGCATCACAGAGCCAGAAGACTAGCTTGGCTTTGGTCCCTGCACTGTGAATGTGACCATTGTTTCTCTCCTTGGACTTCATTTTAATGACACTGGACTTTCCCCAGCAAGAGACTGGAGTATGAGGCCAGTCTTAGCCTCTCTGAGGAGGAGAGAGGCCCCCTCACTGATGTTTGCTGGATGCTGTCTTCCCTCTTATAATTTGATTCGGGGGCTACCATCTTGAGTGATAAAACTCTGCTTTGGAGGAAGACAGGAGAGAGGGTACATATCAGAATGGAGGATGCCCAACAATAATATCGGGATAAAGGCAGGAAAGGAAATTAAGTCTTTAACCCATTCTTGTTTTTGTTTGTTTCAAAAGAATCATGATTAGGAGGAAAAATAGAAGATTACTCTATATCAGGTCTGTTTTCAGCTGTCATTTTAGTCATCAAGCTTTATGTCATCATGTCTCTTTGACAATAGCCAAGCTCAAGAACTTAGCAAGAGGGGGCTGGAGAGATGGCCTAGCAGTTAAGAGCGCCAACTGCTCTTGCAGAGGAACCAGGTTTGATCCCCAGCACCCACATGGCAGCTGAGAATCGTCTTTAACTCCAGTTCCAGGGGAATCCGAGACCCTCTTCTGACTTCTGCGGCATTGCACAACACAGTTGCACAAACCTACATACAGACAGTACATTCATACACATAAAAATAAAATAAAATAAAATAACTTAGCAAGAATGAAGAAATGCTGGAATACTAGAGAAAAATTTTTTTCTTCCCATATAGCTAACTAATCTTTGTCACTTATTTGAGGATAAAAACAGGAATGTGATGGGTTAGATTTTTATTTATCAAATAAAATATAGGATATTTAAATTTTAATTTCAGGTAAATAGTACCTTTTTCTTTTTTTGCTTTCTTAATTTTTTATTTGGCCAGTAAGTAGTACACATAGGCAATAAACATAAAGAATGTCCATATAAACCTGATTAGTCCACATCTGAATCCAGTACAACCCAGGGTCTCCAAGTCCAGTTGAAGAGGTTTGGTTTGTTTATACAAACATGTTGATCAAATAAATAAGTAAGTAAATAAATAAATATCCAGTCTGTTTTTGCTGTGATCTCAAAATTCGTTCCCCCTCCTTGGCCCTTACAACCTGATGCGCCAACCTATTCTGCAAGAGTCCCTGGGCTTTAGAAGGGAGGGCAAGAGAGAGTGAGAGATGGAAGATCCAGTTTTTTTTCTTTGAGGTGACACGTCAAACTCTTGGGACTGTCTTAAGTTCTGTTTGCAATGGACTGGTGGGTCAGTTAGCAGTCTCCTTTTAATTCTAGCAATAAAGCACAAATAGTAACAAATATTAAAGATTATAACAAGTTACTGTATGGGCACAGACACATATGCTTGGATGATATCTTGGTCAGGGGGCATTATAACTTTGATAAAGGGATGCCAATAGCTTTCTATTGTGTTTGATAAAGTATCCTGACATTAGAGGGCACCAAGGCTACAGTGTCAGCTATGTGTCCAAGAACAGGCCATCGATTGAATTTTTTTTTCTTTGTTTTGTTTCATTTCCGAGTACACATTTACCAGGTTGCCACAGTTGCACTACATCTTCTTTGGCACGTAAAAGTGTAGTATGAGAAGTCTGTAATAAAGTTACAGAGACCATTTCTTTGTAGCGATTTGCATAGTGGTTTCTGATACCATGAAGGTTGTTAGGTTATAAAAAAGGGCCATGTACCCCCAGCCCCAGCCCCCAGATAAAAAGTCACATGAGGCTTAAGTCACGCCAGGTACAAGAATTTACTTCCATGTGGAATTACCTCGAGAGAGAGAGAGAGAGAGAGAGAGAGAGAGAGAGAGAGAGAGAGAGACTGGGGCCCACCCACTTATAGCCATGGGGCGGGGCCTCAGGTACAAAGGAAGTGGTCAGAAGATTTGACAGCCTCTGGAGGAAGTGGGTGTCTGTGTCCCTTGGGATTCTGGGAAGCCCAGACCTAACAAAGGTGAGCTGTTGTACAGAGTCTAAACAAAATTTTTTTCATGCACATATCACAATGTATCTTCAGCAATAGGGTCTTACTGTCCATTTCTTATGTGCACCCAAAGTTAAAAGCAAATGGCTTTGTTTTGGGGGCTTTTTTGGTGTTTTTGCGACAAGAGTTTCTCTGTAGCCCCAGCTGTCCTGGAACTCACAATGTAAACCAGGCTGGCCTTGAACTCAGATCTGCCTGCCTCTGCCTCCCGAGTACTGAGGTTACAGGCATGAGCCACCACGCCCGGCTGTTTGGGGGGTTTTAAAGCCTCCCTGGCCAACAGTTCCTGGTAGGGCAGCCCACAGCTGGCACTGAAGCTTTTATCTACCAATTCTTTTTTATTTAACATTAGAGAAAAACTGCATCCTGGAGGGAGGAGGGGTAGTCCTTCCCCCTCTGTTTTTGTAGTTGTCACTGCAATCAGAGCAGCCTCTTTTGTTTACCGGACCCCTAAATCCTGATTCATCATTTTCCAGAAGGCAGGAGCTGTATCACATACCTGTAGACAGGAACCAAGCTGAAAGGGCTTACCATGCCCTTTCAGACTGTCTCCCTCTGGACTGCATACCACTGGTTCAAGGAGGTAGAACCCAGCCTTTCCTGACCCAAATTATCTTGTTATGTGGAAAAAAAAAAATGTCAGAGTTTTCACTTGTATAATACAGGGAAACCTGGAGAACATTTGTGTCCATTTAACCTGATAGGTGTAACTGGGACTCCAGTACAAGTCAGGAGTAGATTGAAAATTAAAACAATTCTTTATCCCTGATTAGCTTAAGCATGTTACTATTTTCTATTCTGGAGCTAACCATCCACTTTAATCGTATACAGGAGGCTTTTAGTTAACACTGTGAAACATAATAACATGTCCTAAGAGATTTTCCTCATTATTAAAATTTATGAAATATTCAATATTTATGCATATATATGGAACAGTTATTTTGAATATATCACTATAAAGTATAAACTTTGAAATGTCCTTGCAAGTCTAGATGACTAAATCTCTCCAGATGTTCAGAATGTTTTACACGGGTTTGGCAAAAAGCCTGTCTTTTCACTCCAAAGATGTTTTGCCTAATGGTCAAATGTCATATATATAAACATAAATAAATGTAGAAATGAATATCTCCCTGGAGCAGAAATAATCATTCCTCTTAATCAACTATTATCTTTAAGGATCAAGAACCCTACTGTGATTTAACAATCTTAGCACACATGGCCTTTTATTTATCAGTGAGTAGGTTACCAAAAACTTTGCCTCAAGTTTCAAAGGAATGTAACCAGTAAGTAGAGAGAGGCCATATGTACTTAGTAGAACACGCAAATGATATTATATCTTTGTGGTCCCATTAGTTACTTTTAGGATAGGCATTATGTACTATGAGAGAAGTGGCAATAAGTTTTGTTGAAATTAGTTCATCTCTTAACTGTTCTCATCTTTACAATGTCTTAAATCTTACATGTGAAAAAATAGAGATATATATTTCAAGGTATGGCTATAGCAATAACAATTATTTTGATGTTATCTTTATTGACTGGTTACTCATTTTAATTTACATATAGAGATTTGGTGTTAGAAACCACAAATAAGGGATAACATACATCGTTTGTTTTTCTGAGACTGTGTCACCTCACTGAGCATAACAGCCTCCAGTTCTATCCATTTACCTACAAAATTCATGAAGTTATCCTTTTTCCCTGCTGCATAGAACTCCACTGTATAAATATACCACATCTTCATTATCCACTCATCAGTTGAGGGACATGTGTGTTGCTTCCAGCTCTTTGCTATTGTGAAAAGAGCAGCAATAAATATGGCTGTGCACATATCTTTGCTATAGGATGCATCCTTTGGGTATATACCTAGGAGTGGTATAATTGGGTCAAATGGTAGGTTCATTTTTAGTCTTTTAAGAATTCTCCATACTGCTTTCCATAGGGGCTACAATCCCATCAGCAATGAATAAGTGTTCCCCAGTCTCCACACCCTCTCCAACAATTAGTGCCATTTGCTTTCTTGATCATAGCTAATCTTACCAGTGTAAGATGAAATCTTAATGTGGTTTTGATTTGCATTCCCTTAATTACTAATGATTTTGCATGTTTTAAGGTGTTTCTGAACTATCTTAAGTTCTTCCCTTGAGAAGTTTCTGTTCAGATCTTTAGCCCATCTTTTAACTGGATCATTTATTTTCTTGGACCTTTGTTTTTTGAGTAGTTTATATATTCTGGATATTTTTTTCATTGTATTTATTTCTGTATGTGTATGAATGTACTGTCTGAATGCAGGTCCAGAGTTTCAAGTTTCACATTGAGGTCTTTGATCCATTTATAGCCGAATTTGTGCAAGGTGAAAGGTAGGGGTTTAGTTTCATTCTTCCACAAATGGTGATCCAGTTTTGCCAGCACCATTTGTTGAAGGTGCTACCCTTCCTCCACTGAGTGTTTTTGGCTCCTTTGTCAACTATAAGGTGGCTGAAATTCTATGTACTCAAGTTTGGGTCTTCGATTTTATTTCATTGATCTGTGGATCTATTTTTATGCCAGTACAGTGCCGTTTTTATAACTATAGCTCTGTAGTAGAGATGAAAACCTGGTATAGTAATTCCCCTGTATTACTCTTTTTGCTCAGGGTTGCTTTGGCTATCGGGGTCTTTTGTTTTTCCATATGAATTTTAGAATTTTTTTTCTAACTCTGTGAAAAAGCTCATGGGGATTTTGATTGCAATTGCACTGAATATGTATTTGGAAAGGATGGTCACTTTTACTGTATTAATTCTTCCAATTCATGAACATGGGAGATCTTTTCATCTGATGTCTTCCTAAATTTCCTTCTTCAAAGGTTTAAATTTTTCATTGTAAAGATCTTTAATATCTTTAGTCAGGTTTATTCCAAGTTATTTTTTTAGGCTATTGTAAATGAAGGGTTTCCATGTACTCCTCCAGTTACTTGTTGTTGGCATATAGGAAGGCTACTGATTTTTGTAGATTAATTTGTAACCTGCAACTTTACTGAAACTGTTAATAATTTTTAGGAGTGTTCTAGTGGAATTTTTGGGATCTCTTAGGTAAAATATCACATCATCTGCAAAAAGAGATAGTTTGACTCCCTCTTTTCTTATTAGTATTCCTTTAATCTCCTCTTGTTTTATTGCTCTAGCAAGAGTTTCAAGCACTATATTAAAAAGGAGGGGAGATAGTGGGCAACCTTGTCTGGCTCCTGACTTTAAGGGGAATGCTTCTAGTTTTTCTCCATTTAAGATGATATTGGCTGTGGGTTTGTTGTAAATAGCTTTAATTATGTTGAGGAATGTTCCCTCCAGTCCAATTCCCTCTAGGACTTTAAACATAAAGCCATGTTGTATTTTATCAAAAGCCTTTTGGGTTTCAATTGAGATAATCATGTGGCTTTTATCTTTGAGTCCATTTATATAATGACATTAATTGATTTATGGATGTTGAACTATCCCTGCATCTCTGGAATAAAACCTACATGATCATGGTGAATAACCTTTTTGATATGCACCTGTATGCGATTTGCAAGGATTTTGTTGATAATTTTTGCATCTGTGTTCATTAAGTATATGTGTCTATAGTTTTCTTTTTTTTACTTGTATCTTTTCCTGGTTTGGGTATTAAAGTGATGCTGGCTTCATAGGAGAAATTTGGGAGGTAACCCTCTGCTTCTATCCTTTTAAATAACTTAAGTAATATTCGTTGTAGGTTTTCTTTAAATGTCTGATAAAATTCTGCTGTAAAGCCATCTGGGCCTGAGCTTTTTTTTAGTTGGGAGGTTTCGTAATACTGTTTCAATTTCCTCATATGATATGGGTCTATTTAAACAGTTGACCTCTTATTGGTTGAGTTTTGGTGAGTCCCATGATTTCAGATATTCAACCATTTCTTTTAGGTTTACAAATTTAGTATAGATTTTTAAAGTATTCCTGCATAATGTTCTGAACCTTTTTATTATCTATTGTAATCTTTCATCTCTAATTTTGTTACTTTGGAGTTGTTCTTTCTTTCTTTTAGTTAGCTGGGCTAAGGGTCTGTCTATTTTGTTTATCCTTTCAAAGAACTAGCTCTTAGATTCATTGATTCTTTGTATTGTTTTGTTTGTTTATTTGCTTATATTTCATGAATCTCTGCTCTGATTTTTGTTATTTCTTCTTGTCTTTTTGGTTTGGAAGTCATTTGTTGTTGTCTTTCAAGTGGTTTTTTTTGTGCTTTTATTTTATTTTATTACTTTTTTTTAAGGGATTCTACAATATAATGACACAGTTGTTTGCAGATAACATTGATGTTACTCAGTATGTCATACAATTAGGTAACTGGTGCATTTTGCAAGTTGCAACATTAAGTGATTTATTTGTGCTGTTTCTGTTTATTTTTCTTTTTCCTTTTTTATGTGTATGAATGTACTGTCTGCATGTAGGTTTGTGCACCCGTGTCGCGCAATGCCGCGGAGGTCAGAAGAGGGCATCAGATTCCCCTAGAACTGGAGTTAAGGATGGTTCTCAGCCACGATGTGGGTGCTGGGGATCGAACCCGGGTCCTCTGCAAGAGCAGTCGGCGCTCTTAACGGCTAGGCCATCTCTCCAGGCCCTCTGTTTTTGTTTTGTTTTGCTTTGTTTTGTTTTGTTTTATAGGCACTTAAAGTTATAAATTTCCCTCTTAGGACTGCTTTTAAAGTGTCCCAGAGGATTTGTTGTGTTGCATTATTGTTTTTGTATAATTCCAAGAACACTTTTCTTTCTTAATTTTTCCCTTGACCCATTCATTGTTCAAGAGTGTGTTGTTTAATCTCCATGAGTTCCTATATGTACTAGGGCTTCTTTTGGTATTGATATTAACCTTTATTGCATTATGGTCTGATAGACTACATGGAATTATTTGATTTTTTTTTTTATTATTTGTTGAGATTTGTTCTAGGTCACAGTTTGTGGTCAGTTTTGGGCAAGGTTCCATGGGGTGCTGAATAGGAAGCATATTCTTTGGTGTTTGGATGGAATACTCGATGGATACCATTTGGTATATCCTGTTGTTCAATTAAGATGTCTCTCTGTTTAGTCTTTGCCCAGTTGACCTGTCTAATGGACACAGTGGGGTATTGAAGTCCCCTACTACTAGTGTGCAAGAGTCAATGTGTACCTTAAAGTCCTGTAAAATTGTGTTTATGAAGTTTGGTGTGCCTGAGTTTGGTGTGTATAAATTAATGATTGTGATATCTTCTTGGTTAATTGTTCCCTTGATAAGAATGGCATGACCCTCTTCATCTCTTCTGATTAGTTTTAGTTTTAGTTTTAAATCTATTTTATCTGATATTAGAATAGCAACTTCTGCCCATTTCTTAGTGCCATTTGCTTGTAATATTTTTTCCATCCTTTCACCTTGAGATAATCCCTGTCTTTAAAGGTGAGATGGGTTTCTTGCAGACAACAAAAATATGGGTCTTATTTCTTAATCTATTCTACTAGTCTGTGACTTGTAATTGGATAATTCAGTCCATTGATATTTAAAGTTATTACTGAAAGAATTATATTACTTCCAATCATTTTGGTTTCTGGTTCATTCTTGCCCTAGGTTTTTATTTCCATTATAGTGGTTCATTAGATATTTTCTGTTGCTGGTTGGTTATAGTCATTCCTACCTTCTGCTCTTTGTCTTGCTTCAAATATTTGAAAGGATGGCTTTCTGGACAAGAATTATTTCAACTTATTTATGCTATGGAACATTTTCCTTTCTCCTTCAATTACAATAGGTATGTTTGCTGGCTAAGGATTTCTGAGTTGACATCTATAGTCATTTAGAGCTGGGAATCCTTTAGACCAAGCTCGTCTGGCTTTCACTGTTTGCAGTGAAAAATCAGCTGTAATTCTGATAGGTTTCCCTTATAAGTGTCTTGTTGTTTTTCTTTTGCCACCCTCAATATCCTCTCTTTGCTTTGAACATCTAGTGTTTTTACTATGATATGATGTGGGGAATTTCTTTTCTGGTTCTGTCTACTTGGTGTTCTATATGCTTCTTGTATTTGTATAGGTATCTCTTTCTTTAATTTGAGAAAAATTTCCTCTACAATTCTGTTCAAAATCTGAATGATACTATTATTCTGTGAATCTTCTTCCTCTTCTATACCTATGATGTATAAATTTGGTCTTTTCATAGTGTCCCATAGTTCCCAGTTATTCTATTCTTATGTTTTTTTTTAATTTTTCATAATCTTTACTTGATCGATCCAGTTCTTCCATATTGTCTTCTAGTCTTGATATTCTATGTTCTACTTTATCCATTCTTTTTCTGAGACCTTCTTCCATCCTTTCCGAGTTCTTTGTGGAGTGCTGCACTTCTTTTTTCATTTCAGTTTGAATTTTCTTCAAGATTTCTATATATTTTGTAATTTCATTCTGCAATTTATCATTATCTTCTTTTAATTTATCCCTATCTTCTTTTAGGTCTTTCATTTCTTTGTATATGTATTCTTTAAATTCTTTAATTTCTTTGATCATGTTTATAATCATTCTTTTAAGATCTGTATCCTGAGTTACATCTAGGGAGTCTTCACTATAGGATTTTTCAATAGGACTAGTCGTATTTGGCAGAGGTTTATCATTTGGGTTTTTTATATTATTATTTTCTCCTTGTCCTTTTGGCATTTGGGTTTCTTTTGTTGGTTGTGATTCTAGTGTAAAGCTCAGATGTTTCCTTATGGAGTTGAAGACTGACTATGCTGATATTCTTCAGGTGTTTTCATTGTCTTCTTATTTGGCATACAGATGTGATTAGTTTAGGCTCCAATCTCTCACTTCTAGCCTAGCTCCTCTAGTGACTGGAGCTATGCAACACCCAAGCTTGCCTGAACCCCTCAGGCCTGTGGAACCCACAGCATGAGGGCCCCAGGCATCTCTGGCCTTGTGGGCAGGAAGATTACAACACCACTGCTGCTATGCAGCTGCAGTCCCCTTGCTAAAGTGGGGTGAGCCCCAGTCACCCACCCGGAGAGATGCACTCACAGAAGCACTGCGGGCCACCTGTGGTCCACCTACTGACCCTCCAAGGCCAGCACCAAGGTCTGTACCTGGGTCCAGTGGCAGGGAGAGCCAGCCCCGGCTGGGGTTGTCTCTCTGTCTCCTGACACCCTTGGGCCATGTCTGCAGCACTGCACTGCAGTCCCCAAGGGCCCAAATGCCCTCAGAGCACCTCCAGTGCTTCCCAAGGCTCATGGGGGCCCCTCCCCCAGCTTTGTCTCAGCTGCACACCATGCATGCCACCCCGGGAGCTGCCATCTTCACCTTCTTCATAGACATACATTCCAGACACTGCACGAGATACAACCCTTGGCATATGCTCCTGTACTTACATGAAAAAATTATTGAATGTTTTTGTACATTAAATTCAGATTTAATTAGGTGTCTGATATTCTATCAGGAAGCTCAAGTTATATAGTCTTTGTTCTTTTGTATACTGTTCTAGTTTGTCTTCCATTGCTGTGACAAAACACTGACCGACACCAACTTGTGGAGGAAAAGGTTTATTCAGCTCACATCTCCTGGGTCACAGTTCATCACTTAGGGAGCCCAAGGTTGGAACTCAGGGCAGGAACCTGGAGGCAGGAGCTGAAGCACAGGCCATGAAGGAATGCTGTTCACTGGCTTGCTCCCCTGGCTCATGCCCAGCCCGTCTTCTTATACTGTACACAACAACCTGCCCAGGGTAGCACCACTCATTGTGGGCTGGGCCCTCCCACACTGCTCGACAATCAAGACAATACTCCACAGATGTGGCCATGGGCCAATCCAATGGAGCCAATTCCCCAATTGAGGCTCCCTCAACCCAGGTGTGTCAAGTTGACACTAAAGCTATCCAGCACATATACTAATCTGTATTTACATTTATTATTCGTGAATGCTTTGCTTGCAGGTATGGAAGTGCACACATACATGCAGTACCCACAAAAGCCAGAAGAGGGTATCAGAGCTTCTGTAATTGAAGTTATAGACCATTGTTAGCTGCCATGTGGGTGCTGGGAACTGAACCCAGGTCCTCTGCAAGGGCGCCCAATGTTCTTAACCACCAAGCCATCTCTCCAGTCTCCTAATATATCTATTTTTTGAAGTAGCATTAATAGAAGAGAAAAATAAACATAGCATGGATACAGTCTTCTTTGGTTATTGTTTTGCTCTTAAAGATGGGAGCATGAAACAGTTTGACCCGGGTTCTATAGATAATATCCAGAGCTGCAGAAGCCAGCCTGTGTGTGGGAATTTAAGGCTACTTCTTCCTCTCCATCCTGTAAACCTCCTTGACAAAACCTGTTAACAATATAGGCAACCAATGCTTTCTTTAAAAAAAAAATGTGATGAAATACATATAATATTTTTTTTAGCGAGAATTTATTTTTATTTATTTATTTATTTTCACACAAATTTATTTATTTATTTATTTTTAACAAATCTAGACCCGTGTTCCCGCTCATTCCCCAACCCCGCCAGAGCTAATGCATTCTGCCAGACATGCTTTCCATCTCTTAGTCATTCTCAATATTTTCCATGGGGAAGTTGACTGTTTTGAGCAGAAGTTCACTGTTTCAGTCAGTTCTTTGATGCAGTCTTTTCTGTTGTTGTTGTTGTTTCCAAAATGCGTTATGCCCAACTGCTTTGGACAAAAGCTCAGGGGGCCCTATACAAGAAATACTTACAATTGGGTAATTGGCACTAGCATCCACAGATGAGGATACCATCGTCGTTTGTTTTTCTGGGACTGGCTTACTTCATCCAGCATGATGTCCCTCTAGCTCCAAGCCATTTTTTTTTTTTCTTCCTTGCAAAGTCCGTGATGTCGTCTTTCTTACTTGCTGCATAGAACTGCCACTGTGTAGATTGTACCACATTTCTCTATCCCACTCGTCAGTGTGAGGGGCATTTGGGTTGGTTCCAGCTCCTTCTGATTGTGAAGAGAGCTGGCAATAAACATGGCCATGCATGTATCTCTGTTGGCTGGGTGAGTCTTGAGGGCTTATGCTTAGGAGTGGTATGGCTGGGTCGGGTGGCAAGTTCATTTCCAGCTTTCAAGGGTTCTCGCACACTGGCTTTCCATAAGTGCGCTGTACTTAGTTTACATTCCCACCAGAGTGGTAGCATGTTCCCCTTTCCCCACAGCCTCTCAGCACTTGGTAATCATTTGTTTACTTGATCCTCAGCCGTCTTATCTGGAGGAGATAATGGATATCTGTAAAGTGGTTGTATTTGCATTTCCTTAATGATTACTGTATGTTGAGTCGTTCTGAGGTGTTTCTCCAAGACATCCAATTTCCTCACTTGTGAAGTTCTGTTCACTTCTTTGCTCCATTCTATTGAGCGGGTCATTTGTTTTTTTCTTCTTGTTTTTTGATGTAGTTATATATTCTTGGAAATCAAAGTGCTTTGTCAGTATCGCGGAAATACATATATATTCAAGTTCACCACATTGATCTCCCCCAGCATTTTTTTGTGTGTGTGAAGGAGGTTAAGTACATCCACATATTGTGATTGATCTCCAGAATGTTTTCATCCCAAAAAACTAAAATTTTGTAACTACGAAACAGCAATTCATGGTCACCCCTCTCCTTAGCCCCTGGCAACTGCCCTTCTACTTTGGCCATGTTAGATCCTTCACAAGGTAGAATCACATAGCATTTGTGTTTCTGTGTTTGGAGTATTTCACTTAATTTAGTCTCCAGTTTCAGGTTTCACCTATGTTACAGATGAACCAGAATTTCCTTTCTTTTCAAGGCCAAATAATATTCTATGGTATCTGTGTGTGTACTCGGAACCAAACAAGGTCCTCTGCAAGGGCAACTAGTGCTTTTAACCTTTGCGCCACCATAGGCATTTGGATTGTCTCCACTTTTTAACTATTAAGAATGTGCATGTTTGCCAGGCGTGGTTGTCGCACGCTTTAATTCTAGCATCGGAGGCGAAGCAGCGATCTTTGCTTGTGAGTTTTTCAAGTCCAGCCTGGTCTGTTAGAGTAAGTTCCCGGACAGACTGGGGCTAAGGAGACCCTGTCTCGAAAAGACAAAAAAAAAAAAAAAGAATGTGCATGTTCAACTTTTTATGTGTCCATTTTTTTTCTTTTGGACACACTGGGGAAACCGATTCCTCACAGTCCTACAGGCTAAGAAGTCCAAGGCCAAGTTGCTCACAGTGGTTGTTTCAAAGAGACTTGGCTTCTCAGAGCAGGAGAGGAAGTGACCTCTCCGAGGCCCATCCCGGTGGTGGAGCTCTCATGACCCAATTACTTCATGATGACACCATCCCCAAGGGCTTCAACCGTTGTACCATGAGAAGGTGGTCGAAGCAGAGGAGTGGGCCCTGGTGAGAAGCTAGGATCCTGGCACTTCTCTCTTCTTCCGGGCCACCATTAGGTGAACAGGCTCCTCCATCACGTGCTCCCCCCATGGTGTTCGGCTCCAACCATGGCGTTCCGTACTGAACAGAGCCAACAGGCCCAAACCATGATGCAAAACAACTCTCCCTTCCTTTTAAGTTGTTTATCGGGAGTATTTTGTCACTGTGATGGAGATCTCACTAACGCAGATCTCTTGATGTTGGGGGCACACAGATGATAATACTTCCAAGTACAGAATTAGCTCTTTGGCCATTGTAGAAATGACATTTAGACTGGCAAATTCCTCTGAGAAGTGCTTGAGAGTCCTGATAAGTTAAAGTTAATCTGGTTACTATACATTGGTTAAAGATACAAGTTCCTTAAAAGTGATTCTTTTAATCGCTCCTGGATTTCTGACAAAAAAAAAAAAGTGATTCTTTTAAGAAGAATTTTAATACTGGAGATTTCTACAGTACTGGCAGAACAACATTCTGGGGAGCAGAGGAACTCCGCAGCTCTCTCAGTCATAGCTAGTTTGTAGTTTTCTTGGAGAGACAGAATGAGTCAGTTTATAACCTATTGTTTATATCTAGTATATATTTATATTCAATATCCATTTGGACAATATATTCTAAAATTATATTTGTTTGTTTTTTGTTTATTTTTATTTTAGGCGTATGAGTGTTTTGCTTCCATGTGTGTTTAGTTCACTGTGTGTGCAGTGCCCTGGAGGCCAAAGGGGACGTTGGATCCCCTAGAACTGGAGTTATGGATGGATGTTAGCTGCCATGTGGGTGCTGAGAACCAAATCTGGGTCCTCTGCAGAAGCATAATGCTCTTAACCACTGAGTCATCTCTCTAGCCCTCCAGATAGTATATTCTAATAAAAGTCCAGCATCTAGTCCAAAAAATTAAATTAAAAAAGCACAGGTCTACTTCATTCTGATTGCAGCTATATTACACTCAACATCTGGGTTTTTTTTCCCATAAATGGCTTAAGCCAACTAGAAAAAAAAAAGTGTGTTCCTTGGTGGCTAAGGGTCATGACTGTCCCACAGTAGAGTGTGATTTCTACAGCGGCAGGGCCTCTGGTTTACTCTTCTCCCATCCAACAGAGTTTAATATGACCTGGCATGGAGAAAGAATCCAGAAATTCTTTTTGGATGGTAGAAGGAAGATGGCCAGGAAGGAAGGAAAGGGATAAAATGGAACCAAGAGTTAGCTCAAGTTCTAGAAGGGCCATAGATGGCCATCATCCAGGACCTTGAGATGCTTGAGAACTGCAGGTTGAATTGTCCCTGGCAGCAGATCACCATGAAATTAAATGTTTTACTAGGAACTCTGTTGATTAATTGAATAATCAGTTCAGAAGTTACACAGGCTTGTGCTCAGCTAGAGGGGCACTGACTACTGAAATTCTCCAAGACTTTATTAAAATATTATATTGGGCTGAAGAGATGGCTCAGTGATTAAGAACACTGGCTGCTCTTGCAGAGGACAGGGGTTCCAATCCCAGCAATCCTATGGTGACTAGCAACCATCTATTCATAACTCCAGTACCAGGGGATCCAGTGCCCTCTTCTGACCTTCATGGGAACTGCATGACTTGGGTGCACTTACATACATGCAGGCACTGTACATACTCTCTATGCTCATATACATCAAATGAAAGTAAAGAAAAAAATAAAAAACATTATATTACGATAAAAATTTGGTGTTCAAGTTGGGAAATCTTACTTCTTTTATTTTTTTTTCTTGAGTCCTCAAAAAGTAATCGTTTTGCTATGAGTAGTGGCACACACCCATCATCTCAGTACTCTGGAGGCTGAGGCAGGAGGACTGTAAAATTTTTAAGTTGGAAGTCTGCTTGGGCTATACAGTAAGACTGCCTAACCTCCCCCCAACACTCAGCCCCCTCCCCAATTTTTTCAGTTAAAAGCAACATTTCAGGGGCTGGGAGTGTAGCTTAGAAGTACAGTGGCTAGCATGTCTGAAGCCCTGGGTTCGATTCCCAGTACCCAAAAAAAATAATAATCAATGATCAAGTGCAAATAAAAATCATAATCAATTAACACTATTTTTATTTTGCTTCCCCCCCCAGATATAATATATTTTACCTAACTACAAAGCACCAGCACTAAATTATTTTCTACTCTAAGGAGGATATAATTTCATATTCAACCAGCACAGCGTTTTCAGGCTTACCAATTAAGTTTGCAGAAAGAATTATTATTACCCTTCTACATACAATCTCTCCTGCCTAGCAAAAACCACAGAATGAAATTGAAAGCCTCAGACAGAGGTGAGGGGAGCACTCCACTAGTGGGATAGAGCTGGATGCTAACTTTGGGGAGCCCCTCGCCTCGCTGTGTATTTATAATTAGGACTCTTGCACACAGAAGCTGTATTTCCACCTATCTTGGACTCGGACTTGCGCACTGATTACATTTGGAGTGCAGTTTTGCCTCATAATCTCTGTTGGCGCTCACCCTGGCTTGGCCTTTTGTGGCTGGCTCCATCAAACAATAGAAGTAACCATTTGAAAAGTCCCCCAAAGAGGAGTGGGTTTTAGAACCAAACTGATTCACAGCATTGGCGTCCTTCCCGGGGAGCGAGATGCTGCCTCTTGGAGTAGAAGTATTTATCCTGGGTGTGAGCAAAATGGAGAGCAGCTCTCAGGCCGTCCCGCTGCCTGGACCAGCCAGGCCGGGTAAGGAAAGTCTAAGCATGAGTGAGTGGTAAAGGGGCTGACTTCTGGGCTGGAGCGAGCCTTGAATGAAGTTGGTACATTCAGTGTTGCCATAGAAACCTTGTTGGAATGTCCTCACTTCGGCAGAGTTGATTTGATGTTTAAATGTTAATGTCTTTTACGTTTAATGATATACAGCATAGAAAATAAACGCATGAGAAAGAAAAATGTACTACAATGTCTGCACGCCTTAGACACTGAATGACCTTCCAGAACTAAGTCACCCTGTCCCGTGAGCCGATGGAAGAGTTGCCGCCACTAGAGCTGTTCAGAGACTGCATGCCTTTGCGTCAATCCTGCACTCTGAAAGGCCCCCCTGTAATTCAGCAAACCCAGCTTGCACTTGAAGCCAAATGAAATGCAAAGATGGTTTTCAATAGCAAACCTCACTGAGGAGGAAAATGCCAGTTAGCGCTGGTGAGAAGTTTCAGTTACTGTATTTTTTTTCCCCACAGACTGAATTTTACCCCTCAATGCTGGGTGGCTGTTTTAAAAATGATAACATAATCAATTAATCTATAGAACGTTTCAAATAAATTTTTCTAGCAAATGGAACAAAACCCAGCATTTGTAGAGCTTGCACCTAAATTATCATCATCGCTGGAAAGAAGATGCTGAGCGCAGGACGGGGTGAACAATTGCTCTGTAATTTGCCCAGTAACGTTGTCTTAGATCTAATTAGTGCTTATGCAGATCCTTTACAAAAATGTGAAAACTGCACCAGGATGTAATTGTTTAATGAATTTAGTGCAAAGCACATCTGCATAAATTCTATTTTCGCTGAAAAAACGAAGTTCAACTGCTATTTGCTCCAGAGCCAAAACATTGTGAATTATGCCCACTCTGCTGTAGCCTTGCTCTGCTGGCTTGGAGATTTCAAATAAATACTACAAAGTTAAAGCCTCCAGCTGCAGACCAGCCCATCTGTAGATGTTTGTTATGTTTGGCAGTACCCTAGAATGATTGTGCCTTCCCTCTCAAAAACAAGGGGGGGGGCAGATTTTTGTCAGAAAAAGGGGGGATTTGAAATATTCATCACCCAGAAAAAGAAGTTTTGAAGCTGAATCTTATCTACTTGGTGGTGAATTTTAGCACGTTTCTATTGTGCCTCATTTGTAAACTGGAGTAATGTTCTTTCCTCTCTTTGCTCCAATAATTCTGTTTTGGTGAAAAATCACAGAATGTTGAATTTGGATACAAGTTTCCTGAAATTAGAATTTGACAACTGTTTTTATAATTTGCTGTAGGGTTTTTTTTTTTGTTTTTTTTTTTTTTTTCTTTGCCATGGAGTAGGGTTTAAGTAACAAAATCAGTAACTTCTATAAAAAGACACAAATTCATTAGATTAGAAATAGTTTGGTGTCAGGCTGGAGAGATCCTCAGCTGGTAAGAACACTGCCTACCCTTGCAGAGTAACTGAGTTCAAATTCCAGTTCCCACATAGTGGCTAAAGTATTCTAACTCGAGTTCCAGGGTATACAATATCCTCTTCTGACCTCAACACGGGTGCACAAACATAAATAAACATAAAAATAAAAAAAAAAAAAAAAAAAAAAAAAAAATAAGAGAGAAAAAAAATGTGAAGAAGAGTCTGGGAGGTGTGTTTGTGAGGCCGGACCTGACGGCCTTCCTTCCTTCCTTCCTCCCTCCCTCCCTCCCTCTCTCCTTCCCTCCCTCCCTCCCTCTCTTTCTTTCTTTCATTTCTTATTTTCTTTCTTGTTTTTCATTGTTGGATTTGATTTTGGCTTTTTTTTTTTAATCCAGTATTCTCTTCCTCATACAACACAGTGTGATGCACACAGAAGACTACAACTGGCCAAGATGTAGAGAATAAGAGACTGCAGAGTGTGTGTCCCTGGATAGGACTCCTTGTATTAAACCTCACCAACCCATGCCTCAGGGACCATTTAGGAAGAGGGGGCAGAAAGATTGTAAGGGCCAGCGTTGGTACAAACATAAGGAAACAGAGCCTTCCAGGCCCTGGAACTTGCTCATATAAATTTACAACAAGGGCGACAGCATGCTCAGCACCCCTGCTGACTGGATCAAAAATCTAGCATAGAACTGGGGAAATGGGCAGCAGGCCCCAACCCTAGCTAAAGAACTATTGGCAGGGCTGGAGAGATGGCCTAGCGGTTAAGAGCACCGACCGCTCTCACAGAGGACCCATGTTCGATCCCCAGCACCCACATGGCGGCCGAGAACCGTCTGAAACTCCAATTCCAGGAGAACTCCAGTTCCAGGGGAATCCGACACCCTCTTCTGACCTCCGCGGCATTGCACTACACAGGTGCACAGACTTGCATGCAGACAGTACATTCATACACATACAGAAATAAATAAAATTAAAAAAAAAGAACTATTGGCAACTGTTATCTATGGGGTAATCGACAGCTATCTAATTGGACTTAAGGCCCTCTCGGTAGGAGGGAACTCAGGGGTGACACTGTAAATATAGCCAAATACACATGGCTGGAGAGGACACAGATCCTAGGGAAAACCCTATCTCTGTCATATCTCTAGGCTAACGAAAGTTCTTACTGTCTGTTTAATATAGATCCTTATATTTATAGACAAGACTGACATATACCACTCATCAAAGAAGCTTCTTTATGCATCAGAGGGAGGCTATTACAGAGTTCCACAACTGGTCACACACAGAGATACATGTCTGAGGGATGCCCAACCCTAAGTGACACATCTACAGTACAACCATTGTACCTAAGGCTCATGGAACATAGCAGAACATGGGGTAAGAGTATTACTACATCCCTTAATTCTCACCTGTGAAGCTTCCTCATACACCAGTGTGATGCACACAGAGGCTACACCTGGCTATGTTTTAGAGAATAAGAGACTTCAGAGCGTGTGTCCCTCGATAGGACTCCTATATTAAACCCCATTCATGCACAGTTCAGGGACCACTGTGGAATAGGGAGTAGAAAGATTGTAAGGGCCAGGGTCAGTGCATGAACATAAGGAAGAGGCACTTGTCTATTTACAAAATGTGCCAGGAAAAGATCAACAGGTCCCAACGTAGGTCATCTGGACGGCAGGCATCCTGTCCTTTGCTGCACTGTATAACAACAATGCTGATCAGAATCAATCACTCCACTGCACAGGTGGCACCTCTTCTCCTTGCACAGGGATTTTGAAAGAGCTGGCAGCAGGTACACCTTGAAGCCGAAGGTGACTCTTTCTCTGCCCCCTGGTGGAAACATTCTAACTTAATAAAATAAATGGGACAGGGAACACCCATTCTCCAAGTAGATACCTGGGAGTAATGTTTTGGCCCCCAAGACTCTGTATTCTACATGTTAAGGACACAGAGCCATGCAGTGGTCACTGATTTGAGGTCCTGGAGGTTGGGGGTCCCTTCTTAGCAGCCTGTCATCTCTAAGACAGTTCCTAAACTCCTCTCCATCAATGCTGTAATGCATGAAAGGTTTATTACTGCTCATGGTTAAACACTTCCTGTTGTGTTTCTTTTGATGTAAGGTGGACTTCTGGGTGCAATGCAATGTTTTGTGGGCTCCTATGTCAGTACCACAAATACCCAGTGTGCCTCCCAACAGTAGCTTAGGGCCTCTAAGCCAGAAAAATATTCCTATACCTAGAATTTGGATTTTTTTTTTCTAATCAAGATAAATCTCTTCTTCTTCTGAGGTAGAAGTATGCCATGTGGTCAACTCCTGTTAAACGGCTGCTTGGTCCCTGTGATGGATGGTGCTCTATCTGAGACCCAGCATCTGCCTCTGGCTTTCAGGTGGTAATGACCAAGTCAGCCTTGATGAACAGGAGTTGATGAGGTTGACCCCTGCAGAGCTTCCAACCCTAAGAAAGTTTATCCACCAATTGTTCCAGCATGTAGATGACCAGTGAGAGAAATTGGCTGATGTCACCTGGTAAACCATTTTTCTATTTGGTTGGTTAATTGGTCTGTAGTAGATATTCTACTGTGTTAGATAGGGCATGGTAGGGCACCTGCCAGGTATTCATGAAGCTCTGAATTCCATCCCTAGAAATGCATGCCAGCAAGCTAGAAAACATGGTGGGCAAAGATCTCTCTCTCCTCTTTATACCTACTAAAGCTAGATGCATCTTTCCTGTGTGTGCAAGTGTGTGTGTGTGTGTGTGTGTGTGTGTTTTAAACAGGGTATTGTAATGGAAAACAGGCTGCCTGGAACTCACTATGGAACTTAGCTGGCCTCAAATTCACAACAATCCTTTTGCCTCAGCCTCTCAAGTTCTGAAATTTACAGCCAAAAGTCACCATGTACAGCTGATGCCCCTGGTATATCCGGTCTTGCTCCTTCCAGGCCTTTGCCATCGACCCTGAATATTCACACTGGACACTTTCTTTTCCTCAAAAGTAGATGACCAAGTATACAATCCAAAGATCCTCTTGTCAGAGGAGGACTTTCCTTTGTCTATCTTTCAAAGTCAGTCCTAGATGGCACTACCCTACAGTACCTATGCATTTCAGGCTTGTCCTTACAAACTCATCTGACTCCTCCATAAACTGCCCTTTTTCTTTCCCCATTAGCAGGACAATAAGAGGCTGTGCCGTCATTATCCTGCCAGTGATCATCCTAGTGAGAGCTGAGGTAGAGAAGCCGGGCGGGGGGGGGGCGCTACATGAGGGTCTAGACCACCTGCCTTCAACACTTCCTTTTACCCACTCACCTTCCTCATGCCTGACTGAGATGCACCATTTCTGTCTAATGATGAATGCTCCTGGGCCTTCCTGACCTTATGACTTGACGGATTGGACAGAACTCAGATTATTATGGGCAGTTTGGCTACATGGTCACTTGATATCCCTTGTTAGACACTTCATCGCAATCAGGAGCCACCGGCATGCCAAGAGCTATTCTTTCAAATGGTATATCATTCTCTGCTGCAGATGGCATGGCCTTGCTCCAGACCCTAGAGGTCTTCATTGTAAGTCTCCTGTTGGCTTGCCATAAACTCCACATGGCATCTTTTCCCACCACAGATACCTCAAATCACAGAGGGTTTGCTTGCCATGGGGTCCAATCCAGACAGATTACTTCATCATCTAGACCTGACACAGAAACCCTCTTCCTGCTCTGGGACCCACCCAGAGTGGACAGTCTTCCATATCACTTGGTAAAGTCAGGATAGTATTTATAGGTGGAGAAATGGTTTCTTCCAGAGCCCAAACAGGCTTGCAAGACCACATGTTGCCTTCTTAGCGAAGGAAAGTGTGAAATGAAGCAAGGTGTCCTTTACTAAGTATTCTTAGCTGTGGCTGGCTCATCAGTAGGGCTTAACCCTTGTCCCCTTGGAGCACATGTGCTATCAAGGTCTCTAATTACTAGACACATCTTGTTCAAGTGGACATATTCATTTAATACCGGCAGATCAAGATTTCCTCAAATGCACAGATAGTCCATTTGGATTAAATTATTGCAAACAGCAGAAGTTAACATAGAGTTTGGGCTACACATAAAAATATAGTGCTATCCACTTCATGTCAATGTAGATGACTTCTGATACTCTCTGTGACAGCAATGGAAAGGCCACTGACTCTGGGACCCAAAGTCATTTTTCTGTGCTTTGCACAACACTAGCACATTGTGTCTATAGTAAAACAGACACTGAGTCTATTACTTTGAGTTTGGTTTGTAGTCCTAATGTCCCACAAAATCTGCTTGGCTTCCGTGGAACTGAGGCTGGAGAATTAAATGAGAGCTATGATTGGTATTACTCCCCCTGCACACTTTAGGTCTTTTGCACAGCACTGATCTCCACCATTTTCCTTAGGTGCGATGTTGTTTTCATTGTTATTCAATCTTTGGGCTGGGGAAAGAGCAGTTTCAAAGTCTTCTCATTTGCCTTCTTTACTTTGGTCTATGACTCAATAAACTCATGAACCCAAAGCATCATGGAGTTCTGCCAGAGACCAAGCATATCCATTTGGGTGATGTGTTCACAGACTAAGGAAGTACTCACTTGGGTTTGCCTATCCAGTGAGCAACTGTGAATCAGCCCAGGTCCAGGTTTCTACTTACTGTCTGGCCGCTAGATGCCCTGTTCCACCAGGAGAAGAATGAAGATGCTTCAGACCCTTGATAAAGAAAGGTAAACTCAGAACCTGTGCTCAGCAATCCTGGACCTATGTGGGTGTGTCCTCATTCCTCTGTAATTGCCTGAGTTAAGGCGCATAGGTCCCCCTGGTAATAATCACATGTGGTTGCTATAGTGATGCAGGGTCAGTTCTCCTAAGAGCTCCTTTTCAATTAGTGGATGGCAAGTCTGAAAACTGGCTCAGGTATAGACTCTGGATAGGGATCGTGATATTTTATTGGGATAGTTGCTGTGGCCTAGTATCCATTTATGATTTATTTTGATATATAGATTGAGCAATACCCTTGTCAACTGTCACCTGTTTTGCTTCTAGGAGTGCCAAGCACTGTTATTCTTTTGTGTCCACCTGATGGCTAAACTCAACATCTGTCCTTTATTATTTTGGGTCTTATCTTCCATAACGTTGTCAGGGAATTCCTTAACAGCATGTCCACCATTAACGGGGCCTACAAAGGACAGCCAATCCTGAGTTTTTCAACAATGTTGGGCCCCCCGTCATCAGTGTCTTCCATATCACATAGGGAATGTCTTCACATGCCTCTGAGTACTGGACTCCTTTATACTCAGTAGCGTGGATCTGGATAGTCATGGGATTTCTTTCTCATTGCGTGGCATATCATCCGAGGCCTCCCACATAGTCACTGGGTGGATTTTCCTGTTAGCGAATTGCACCCGCCCACTCCGAACCTTTTGATCTCTTGCTCTGCCTGTTCACAGGAGTCCTCTAGTGGTTCTATTTCACTACATGTAATTCATACTCTTCCCATGCTTCTGGGAGCGAACCTGATAGTGTATTCCCAGGGTATAATCTCCCAGAGTCCTGGCAGCATAGATTCAACCCTGACTTGATGGACCCGTATCAACAAGTTCTTCCTTCTCAAGTTTTATAATTCTGTTCCCTTCAGTCCATTGCTCTCATGGTTCCATTCCATACAAACGTCCTCAGCTTCCTCTAGGGTGCATATTTGCTAGTTCCACTTGCCAAGCTAGACATATCCTCAACCAAGTAATGTTCTGATTTGATTCTTGTTATTTATCTGATAGGGATTTGACTAGGAAGGTTCTGCTGGGGAGCCAGCACATGTCACTTTGAAAAGCAGAGCTCCCTGCCCCCCACAACAGAAGTGAGAGAGCATTTCCACAGGTCCAAGGATTCAGAGGAATGTAGATGCTCAGGGTTCTGGAGCATTCAACCAGGATGTCCCTAACCCAAGCCTCGGGTTCTCTATACAGCAGCTTAGACAGCTGCTCAGTTCCTTCTAAAGGGATGGAAGATCCTTGCTGGCTGGCCATCATAACGAGACTCAGGGAAAGTTTTTATAGGCTCTTGAGGTTATTTTATTTGCATGTACAAATAGGTCACCAGTTCTAGCCAGTGGTCCCCAAGGAGATCTCTTGGGGGCTTAGTTGCAGACTTCTGGTAAGGCAAGGTCTTGTCTGACAGTGTCACACATACTGTGGCTATCTGCTCATGACCATGACGACAACAGGATACCGGGGAGCTGAGTCGCTGACATCACTGATCTCTCAAAGCAACCTGCCCTGGTCCTATCCCAAGTGGTGTCTCTTAGGGAGAGATTACGTGTTTTTTTTAAAAATATTTTTAAATGAAAATTTTAGCTACGTGGAAGAATTGAGACTCTAGAGAGCTCTCACGTATCCCTCCCTCAGGCTCCTTTGTTAGTAACACCTTGTATTAGTATGGTACATCTGTTCCAGTCCATGAGCCAATATTAATATGTCCTTTCCCGCTCCATAGTTTATCCAGATTCCCCAGGTTTGCCCAGTGTCCCTTTTCTGTCCCAGAATTCCATCCAGCGGATCATATCACATTTAGTCCTCAGGTCTCTTTGGACTCTTCTGAGCTGTAACACTTTCTCAGGTTTTCCTTGTTTTGGATGACTGACAGTGTGACTAGTAGCAGAAAGGATTTTTCTTGCTGGTCTGGGCTAAAGTTCTGATGATTCTGGGGCGATGAGGCTTGGGGAAAGAAGCACGGTGGCCAAGGGGCCACTTCCATAACTCGACATCAAAGGTACTGCGTTAGCTTTCCATTACTGTAACAAATCCCTGCAATCAATCAATGTATAATGAGGAAAAGTTCATTTTGGTTCATAGCTTTGGAGGTTCCAGCCCGTGAGCTATTGGCCTGTCATTCGGAAGACAGTCACACGTCAGCACACTGGGCCAGGAGTGTGCAGTCTAATAAAACAACTTACCTCATATCCAGGAAGCAGAAGAGAGGAAAGATCCAGGGTCCCACAGTCCCCTTTGCAGTAATGACTGTCCGTCGGGCCCCATCTCTTATAGGCTCCACCACTGCCCAATAGCTCTTTACTGGGGGGCAGAGGGAGCCAAGCTTTTACCACATGGACATTTGGGGGACACTTGAGATATAGACTATAGTGAGTCTGCGCTTACCTGGTGATTTATCCCTGTTGGGATTGGCCTTGCCTCCTCAGGACAATGTCAGGGTTTTCACTGTAAATTTACCCTCCGGCCCCCTTTCTACACTGCTCTCTTCAGAAATATCAGAAACTGATGTTCATATCAGTATGGATTCACAAATAATTATTTTATACCTTGCATTATAACCCATTCCTACTTTATTTTGCTTTGAAATTTGTTCCAACTTCATCCATTGGGAGAGAAAATACTTTTTTTTTTAAAGTTTATTCACTTTGATTTCCTATTTCTTGTAGTCCAAAACATCTTGACACAGCTTGCTGAAGGACCATACATTAGATGTGATTTAGTAATACAGTGTTATGAAAACTTGTTTAGCAAGATATGTTCAATCAAACTGGTACATTTCACAAACTCTCATACCTACCCTTCTTTGTGTACTGCTCAGTCCAACTAACTAGGAAAAAAGATCATTCTACACAGGAAAAGAATGTCAGCCTTTGATCTCTGCTTTTACCCAAGCACTATCATAAACACAGTAGTCAAATGAATTATAAATAACAAACCAGCAAGTGCACTACACAGCTCCAACCACATGTGTAGATACCAGAGGTAATGAGGCACTTTTGTTAAGAAGAGTAAAATCACAGGAAGAGAAAAAAATACATGCCAGCCAATGCTGTATTTTAATACTTGACATCAGAATTCCTTTAGACAATCTCATGTGTCTGATCACTAACATCAAACAAGTCTCCAAGCCTTCCTGATGATTTTCTAATCCGTCCAAAGTGAACAACACAGGGAGAAACACTCAGAGGTTAAGGTTCCAGCTCACAATTACCTGTAACTCCGAATCCAGGGGCTCTGATGGCCTCTTCCGGCCTCCATGGGCACTCCCACACATGTGGCACAGACACATAAATAAGTAAACGTTTAAAAAATGGACTGATGCTGGGAGTGGTGGTGCACGCCTTTAATCCTAGCACTCAGGAGGCAGAGGCAGGCGGATCTTTGTGAGTTCAAGGCCAGCCTGATCTACAGCGTGAGTTCCAGGACAGCTGGGGCTACAGGGAGACCCTGTCTTGAAAAGACCAAAAAAAAAAAAAAAAAATTGGACTGATGCAAAGATCTCTTTCCAGGTTGGGCACGTAACTCAGTGGTAGAGTGCCTGTCTAGCATGTACAAGGCCCTGAGTTCCACTCCCAGGACCAGAAAAGGGGAAAAAAATATCTTTCCACTTACAGGTAAATGAATTTGAGGAAAAATGTAAAGAAATTGTATTATGAGGTATGTTAAATTGCTATACATATCTCATTTAAATTATTGTTCATTGACTTATATCTGCTAAGTAATATGAAGCATGAATGCCGAAATTAAGAAAATCTTTCCCAATACCTAGGAACAAACCTAACCAAAGATACCAAAGATCTCTACAACAAAAGTTTTAAACCTTTAAAGAAAGAAATTGAAGAAGACATCAGAAGATGGAAAAACCTCCCATGCTTATGGATTGGGAAAATTAACATTGTAAAAATGTCCATTCTACCGAAACTCTTGTATAGATTTAACACAATCCCAATCAAAATCCCCAAGAGTTTCTTCACAGGCTTGGAAAAAAAAAAGTCCTTAAATTCATTTGGAAAAACAAAAGACCCCGAATAGCCAAAACAACCCTGAGTGAAAAGAGCTACACAGGGGGGAATCTCTATACCAGACTTCAAACTATACTACAGGGCTATAGTCATAAAAACAGCCTGGTACTGGCACAAAAACAGACCTGTTGACCAATGGAACAAAACCGAAGATCCAAATCTGAGCATATACAATTTCAGCCATCTCATATTTGACAAGGGGGCCAAGAAGACACAATGGAGAAAAGACAGCATCTTCAGCAAGTGGTGTTGGCAAAACTGGATCACCACTTGTAGAAGAATGAAATTAAACCCCTACCTCTCGCCCTGTACAAAAGTCAACTCCAGATGGATCAAAGACCTCAACGTGAAACCCCAAACTCTGAAGGCGCTAGAATAAAAAGTTGGCAGCAGACTACATAACCTACCATAACTATTAGTGCTGCTTAAATACCTATATATCTAATTGCTTGTTCTTCATTAGTAGAATCAAAAGGTTATTCCTGGACAAACTGTCAGCCCATGAAAGGAAACAGCCAGAATTGACCAGAGTCCAAGTCAACAGCTCCAGAGAGAGTGGACTGTTTTACCTCTCATCCACCTGTGCCCCTTTTCTAAGCCTAGGGAACAACCTGCGGAAGAGGGGGCGTGGTAGAATGTAAGGGCTACGATTGGGGTGAATGGTGAAACTACAGCAATGTCGTCTGGACACTCATTTGATCAACTTGATTGAACAAACAACCTGTCACCCCCCACTGGATGGTGGGGCTGTAGGTGTTTGGGCACAACAGCCTGCAGATAGGTTTTGCATGAAGGATGCTTGTACTCATGGATTATCACTTATAGCTAAAAATGAAAAAAAAAACTGAGAGAAAGATGCAGGACAGTTATGGCAGAATGCATGATCTGGGATGGGGTGGGGGTGGGGGGGGAAGGGAAATAAGCCTGATCTGAATTGGAAAAAATGTATGAAATGCACAAAGCATCAATAAAAACTAATTAAAAAAAAAAGACATAGGTATAGGAAAAGACTTCCTAAATCAGACAGCAGCTGCACAAGAATTAAGGTCGACAATTGACAAATGGGACCTCATTAAACTCAAAAGCTTCTGTACATCAAAAGAAACAATCACAGAAGTGAAGAGAAATCCCAGACTGGGAGGAAACCTTCACCACAGAAACATCTGACAAAGCATTGATTTCCAGAATATATAAACTACTCAAAAAACAAAGAAGAAAGAAAACAAATGACCCACTCAATAGATGGAGCAAAGAGCTGAACAGAGACTTCACAAGTGAGGAATTAGAGATGGCTGAGAAACATCTTAAAAAGTGTTCACCATTGCTAATAATTAAGGAAATGCAAATTAAAACCACTTTAAGATATCATCTCACTCCAATAAGACTGGCTAGGATTGAGAAAACAAATGATACCAAGTGCTGGAGAGGTTGTGGGGAAAGGGGAACACTCATCCACTGCCGGTGGGAATGTAAACTCGTACAACCACTATGGAAAGCATTGTGGAGAACCCTTGGAAGACTCGGAATGAACTTGCCACCTGACCCAGTCATACCACTCCTAGGTATGTACCCACAAGACTCATCTTACCTCAGAGATAAAAGCACAGCCATGTTTATTTCAGCTCTCTTCAGAATAGCAAGGAGCAGGAACCAGCCCAAATGCCCCTCAACTGATGAGCGGATGGAGAAAATGTGGTACATCTACACAATGGAGTTCTATGCAGTGGTGAGGAAAGATGGCTCATGCTCTCCATCCACTACATCTACATCCCTCTTCTTACTTCTGTGCAATAAAAGAATCATTTTCACACTGACACTGTATATCTTCTGTCTGGGAACTTTTTGGCATTTTTTTCAAACCTGCTATGACTTCAACTGTATTTGATAGCTAAAGACAGGAGACAGAATGAAGGTGGTTCTGACTTAATAGTTTTTCTCAAATAAATATGAGGAATAACACAAAAATTATTCATAAAAAGTAGAATTTCTAGAAGAACATATAACTAGTAAAAAAGTTGAAGGACATAAATTTTCTAACCAATTATGTTCCAATTTATGTATCAAAAGAGGGATGTAGATGTAGTGGATGGAGAGCTTGGTTTGAAGACAAGAAATGTGAGCAACTCCCTTGAAGAGCTCCCCTGTCAACTGTGGCAGAGTGGTGTAACAGCGCGAAAGCATGAACTCAAGAACTCTGACATAAATCTTTCATCTTCCTGTTTTCAGGGAGTAAAATGAACCATTGTAACAGTGAGGACACAATTTGGAAACCTTCAAGGTGTATGGTAAAGACTGAAATATATCAAGTGAATGGGCATTTCAGTGCTAAAATATAGCACTATGTGCTCCTTTCTTCCCTTACCCCCCTCCTTCTACAACCCTTCCACTTCCTTCCCATTTAGGTACCCTGATTTTACCTATTCCTCCGTTAGTAACACCTGTCACCTGCTAGCCTTCTGTCTCAGGTTTCCTCTTTCCCTTTAACTTCCTGACTCCTTTTCATTTACCTATAACCTGCAGTTACATCCAGATATACAATTACTTATAGGGATGTGGTACTAGGATCCACAAATGGGAGACAATATACATTGTTTGCTTTTCTGAATCCATGTCACTTCACCAAGCATAACAGCTTCCAGGCCATCCATTTACCTACAAATTTCATGATGTCATCTTTTCTTTACCGCTGCATGGAACTTCATTGTGTAAATGTACCACAATTTCATTATCTGCTCATCAGTTGAGGGACTCTTGGGTTGCTTCCAGCTCTTTGCTATTGTGAAAGAAGCAGCAATAAACATGGATATGCAAGTATCTCTGAGGAAAAAAAAAAAAAAAAAGAAAATCTTTCCCTTGTCAGTAACACCAGCCTAAGTGACAATCTCATTTAGCCTTTCTTGACTCCACATTGGAAGTGGGGTTTTGGAGTTGGATATAGCCAGGTTCCAATTCTTGTTCTCTTGCCGGGGTGGCTGAGCCTGTCAACCCACATTTTCTGTGAAGTATGCATGACACCCACCTCAGGTGTTGCCTGGAGAACTCAGTGGAGATCCTATTTTTGCTGCTATCCTCTGTTTTGCCCTTTTGGGATACTTTATTTGGGCTACCTGAGATTTAGAAATGTTTAATTTGCAAAGCACATTAGGAAACACATCACAAACATTTCAACCGAAAAGCAAGACAAGGAATAAATGTTTTTCCTAAGTCAACTCTTCATAATGAACGACTCTATGAATTTAGGATTAAGCTAATATAAAGGCTGTTCACTTGGGGAAATGGGGAGATAATATTTACTGGTGAAGCCACAGGGTTTATTTGTTAAAGTAAAACTGAGATAATAACTATAAAATGGTGTAAAATATATAACTACAGATCTCGGCTCAGTAAATTAAATTGCCAGGAAAAAATATGCAAGCATATGCAAGTCCAGGATATAATTATTGCAACAAGTTAACTCATCATTGTCCAACTGGATGCACTGATTAGAGTATTGTGTCAAAATCTGTATCACCATTTTCAGTTATAGAAAAAGCACTTTATTAAAACTCTACTTGCTTACATGTTAGAGATATCTGAGCTGGGGGGTTTCTTGTGCCTGGTCCGAGGCACTTCAAGTAACAGTTCTCCTGGCTTTCGGAAGCTGGAATACTGAGGCAGGAGAAAAGCTCAAGAGGGAAACTGGGGCCTCCTGGGAGCTCTAGAGATAGCAACAGGCATTAGGAGGGCACTCGGAGTGGACAGAGGGGTCAGGAGTGTCAGCAGCCAAGGACAATTTGGCCTGAGATTAGCCAAACCCCAGCCCTCTCTGGGGCTTCCCAAAGCTGGTTAAGAGTAGCAGCCCAAGCCAGGCGTGGTGGTGCATGCCTTGGGAAGCAGAGGCAGGTGGATCTCTAGGAGTTCAAGGCCAGCCTGGTCTACATAGTGAGTTCCAGGCCAGCTGGGGCTACAGGGAGACCCTGTATCAAAAAAAGACCAAAAACCAAAACCAAATAAAAATAGAGCAACAGCCTGGTGAAAGGGCTGGTTCATGCCTATGGGCCGTTGGAGCCAGGGTGCTCAGCCGAGTGACCAGGGGGACGGATGCGTAACTTGAAATACCTCTTTTTTTCACTCCTGTTCACAGCATTGGAAATCCCAGACAGACTGTATTTTTATACAGGTAAAATGTAATAAAAAAAAGAACATCAGGAACAGGTGAGAAGAAGAAAACGAACCAGGAAATAACAGCTGTGTGAGTCTGTGTGTGAGCGCATGTTCCTGTGCATGTGCTGGTGTGTGGTGTGTGGTGTGTGTGTGTGTGTGTGTGTGTATGGATATATTTATCTGTGTATAAGCTTGTGTGTGCATATCTCTGAATGCATCGATATGGACATGCACAAGTGTGGATATGTGTTTCTCTCTCTCTGTGGGTCTCTCTCTGTGTTTGTATGCATGTGCGTATGAGTGTGTATTACATGTGTGTGTCTCTGTGTGTGTTTTGATATGTATGTATATATGTATATATGCATTAATATGGACCACATAGGTATGAATGTCTATCTGTATATGTCAGTCTATATGTCTGTGTATGAATTTATATGTCTGCATATCTATGTATGTCTGCATGTATATTCATGTAGAACTTGGTATGTGTGTATCTCTGTGTATGTCTCTGTATGTCTATGTGTGTGTATGGATGTATCTGTGTAAGAGTTTGCATGTCTGTAACTCTGTGTGGGTTTCGATGTATGTATGTATAGATACATACATGGACGTGGATGTGGATGAGAGTGGATGGGTCTCTCAGTCTATGTGAGTCTGTGTATACGTGTGCGAGGGAAATACACACACACATACACACATTACAGAGAGAGAAAGAGAGAGGAGAGAGAGAGAGAAAGAAAGAGAGAGAGAAAGAGAGAGACTGTACCCATCCTCTCCTGTGGCTGGCAGGAAGGGAACCCGCACATAGTAAAAGAAGGGGACAGTCTGGAACTCAGTAGCAGGCAGAGCCTCTCCCTGGTCTCTAACAACCCCCTGAGTCTGATCTGGAGGCCAGAAGCAAGGGTCAGGCTCAGGGAAACTTGCAGCAATTCATTCTTTTCCAGGAGTGGTTTGGTCCAGTGCCTGAATGACCATTTCAGGAGAAGCAGGCTCCCTCACACTAGAGTTTGCCAAGTGACTGCTTGAACTTGCAAAATCCCTGGACACCCACTAAGGAAGTGGGGAAGGACAAAAATCAGGAGCTCACAATTAGATTTTGATGGAAGTAAATTTTAACATATGAAAAAAAAGATTTCTAGTGACTACTTGCAGGCTTTGGAGAGAGGTGATATTAAAATTTTTACAAAACTGCTCTTTCTTTCTTTCTTTCTTTCTTTCTTTCTTTCTTTTTTTTTTTTTTTTTTTTTTTTTTTTGGTCTTTTCAAGACATGGTCTCCCTGCAGCCCCAGCTGTCCTGGGACTCAATATGTAGACCAGGCTGGCCTTGAACTCACAGAGATCCACCCCCCTCTACCTCCCAAGTGCTGGGATTAAAGGTGTGAGCCACCACACCCAGCTCAAAACTGCAATTTCTAATATGATGCTAAAATCTAGGGTTCTGGCTTCTTTTCAAAGTATATGATGTGACAGTTCTGGTTCTGAAGTCTTTCTTGAGGACTCGGCTGGAGGTGAGCAAAGACGACCTCCCCCCCACAACCCCCAGGCTTCTCCAGTCCCCAGTGCTCCTGAACACCCATTTCTTTAATTCTTATGGTTTCCAGCCTACTGGAACATTTAAAATACCCAGCTGACCTGAGCCAGCATTTTAATCTTCCAGCCCCTGACATAGCAGGAAAGAAAAGAGCACAATGGTGACAGGTGAGGGAGAAGTTCAGAGGGTGACGGAGGCAGCTGAAGGCACAGAGAGAAAGCTGAGAGTCTGCAGAGGAGAGAGGGAGTCTTCCTAAAGATCAAGCCTAGTAGATGAATAATACAGATGAGATATTGGGAAACAATCCTGACTAAAGATTCTTGAGAAGAAAATAATTGGAGGTGGGTGTTCCCAAGTTAAATTTCTGTGGTACTTTATCAAACTACCATAAATATGAACTAGATAGACTTCATAATGATGGCTTTATAAAATTTAATTAAGGCTCAGGATTCTAAGAAACCCTGGGACAACAATTCATCCTATTAGGAAAGTATTTTTAAATTACTCCAGATCATTTTTCCCATGTATATGTAGCAAGGACCTCAAATCAATTGGGTATATTTCAATTTCTGGAAAAAAAGGAAAGAACCCACTTAGTGTGTAGCTCCTCATCTTTAAAAAAAATAATTAAATACAAGTCCTGGATATTAGAATTGTAAAAGAAAAAGTATAAGGGGGGAATGAGTTTATATGGATTTATCTAAGTAAAACAGCCCAATTTCACTTAAAATATTCTGCACAGGTCCCCAAAGCTCTTAAAATTTAAGAATAAAAAAAAAAAATACTTTAAATGAACTACAGCAGCATGTGGCCAGAGAGGCTGACACTGAAATCAGCAAGAAACTGCTTTTTCAGCCTCTTCAAACAAAAATGAATTGTTTTGATGAATGAGAATTCTTTAATGAATTACCATATGACATGCCAGTAATTTTTTCAATGTCAACCAGAGAAAGTTTTCATTTGTCTTTTGTTCAGCTAAAGCTACTTAAAAATAATAGAAGGTCAAGGCCACAGGGGACAACACTTTCTATTATGGCCGTGGAGAGGCAGGCTGTGCCTACACTGCATGTAAGAAGGGGTGGGGCTGTCCTGCCCATAGATGTGTGTGCTGACATTCTGTGACTCTAACTGGACATCAGCAGAGTCACACGTTGGGTCAGTGTGAGTGATAAATGGCTACGGTAAACTCTAGGCTGAAAGGTCAAGAATCATTCAGGGATGCCTTGTCGGGGGACGAGGCGACACCAATGGAGCAAGCTGAGGTAGAAAGAGCAGGAGGGAACCTGAGAGCCACAGTGAGAAAACAGAGTAGCTGCCATGTTTTGTTCCAAAGCCTCAGAGGTGTCCTTCCCCTCTACTCACCCCAAACATGCCACTCAATTCCCCAATTCTGGGGTCCAATCCTACCCACCCAAACACTAGCTTCCTGCAGTTAGGTACCATGGACTCCCCGGGGGTTAAAGATGAAGACCCATAAGATGGTCCCCACAGCAGGTGCCAATTGCTAGCTTTGCATGGGCATACCAAACTTCTGACTGGTCATAAATCAAGAGGGTTCTACCTCTTCCTTGGGTTAGGCAACTTGTTAGAATGCACTTACAAGATTTGGAGAAACATTTACTGATGTTTGCCCATTTACTCTGGAGGACAGGGTACATAGAGTCAGATGTAGGGAAAGAGGACGAGCTCCCAAACCCACCTTGAGCCCGCGTCCTCCCAGCTCCTTCCCGTGTTCAACCAACCCAGCTCTCTCCCAAGCCCATTGTTTAAGGTCTTTATGAAGGATGTTAGCCAGCTTCATCATGATCGTGATCACAAATCTGAATTAAAAAAACAAAAACAATTTAAGAGAGGAAAGATTTATTTGAACTCATGGTTTCAGAGGGTCTGGTCACCTGACAAGGAAGGGATGATGGGCAGAGAGTTACCATGCTGTGGTGGGTCACAAAGCAGAGAGTTACAGGAAATAGCCAGGGATGATAGACCTTACGGCCATGGTCCCAGTGACTACTTCCTCCAGCTAGCCCCCATCTTAGAGTTATATGAGGGAGCCAAAGTCTACAGTCACGACAAGTATCTAGAGTATGAGCCTGGGGAGGACATTTCCACTTCAAACTGGAACACGGAAGTTCTGTTCCATTCCATACGCCTGACAGATTAAATCATTGGCCCTGAGGCAGAGGATCGATGGTGCCAAACCTTGTTAATTGATTCCCTCAGCAACCAGCTCCCATCCTCAAAGGCTGTCCAAAATTTGCCTCCATTTTATTTCTTTTAATGTGTATGAGTGTATTGCCTGCATGTGTGTAAGTGCACCTGTGTTGTGCAATGCTCTTGGAGATCAGACAAGGGCATCAGATCCCTTGGAACTGGAGTTTTGGATGGTTGTTAGCTGCCATGTGGCTGCTGGGAATCGAACCCAAGTCCTCTGTAAGAGCAACCAGTGCTCTTAACTGCCGAGCCATCTCTCCAGCCCAGAAAAGCTACCTCTTTAACATAAACTCAGGTGTGGTTGAAAGAGACTTATGAATAGCAAAAGATGCTCTTCTTACTGCTACTGCTCAGAAAATTCCAACAAGTTTAGGAAGTCAGGGCTAGGAACTACGGATGAAGGCCAAATATACTTGTTCAAGGGTACAAAGGGAAGACTGTCATGAAACTAAAAGTGTGAGGCTAACAGGCAATGTGGGGCTGAGATGTGTAAAGCAAACCAGAAGAAACTATGAAAGTAAGAAAGACTTTACTTGGGATCTGCAGCATCTCTTTAGAAGTTGCTTTTACTAAAAAGCAGTGACTCCTCAGGTGGATCCTCAGGGTAGCAAGAGATAGGAGAAACCCTGGCATCTCTGCCTTCATTTTGTGTCTGTCTCCTTGACCAGGTGTCACCCACTTACCTCTGCGCATAGGCACATTAATTATTCAAGGAGTGTCTGCCTAAGACCAGTAATCTCTCACCCATTGCATCCTCCATCAAGGCTAAAACATAAGCTGCTTTACAGTGTCCTATTCCAGTCCCCCGAAAGGTGGCTTTAAGGTCCCTTGTCACTGTTGTAAATTGCAGTTATCTTGGGTTCTAGGATTAGCAGCGCCTCACCTCACCCCACCCCCACCGCCACCAGCAGTTCTGGGAACTGGATTGTCCCCCAAGCCATTAGGATTCTTTGGACCACCTCTCAGAGCCAGAACAGATAGTGTTCAATCAGCCCACACTTTAGCCAACACTGATTAATTATGGATACCTCTCACCTTCTGTTGCAATTCTTCCTTTCTTTAAACCTAAAGCTCTCTTCAGTGCCCTCTCCCCAAAAGACAAACTCGACTCACTGAATCCCTTTATCTGGACTACATGTGTACCTCTCTCAACAGACTTCTTTTCTGTTACTTCTGTACTGCCTCAGTCTGATCCACGCTGTCTTGTCTGGAAACTGTTCAGCCTGTGGCCTTGATCACACTCTCTCCAGTGTCTCCACCAGCCATATGGGCCTTATCATAAGCCCTTGAATCTTAAAATTACCCAGTGCTCTGAGTCTGGTGGCACTATCCTGTTACTCTAGCTATTTGAGAGGTTAAAGCAGGAATACCACAAGTTCAGGGCCTGCCTAGGCTATAGAGTGAGTTCGATTAGATAAGCAACAGTTTGTCTCAAAGATCAGTCAATGAATCAATCATCAGTCAGCCAGAAGCTATGGATCTATCTCAGGGGTACATCACCTGTCTAGTGTGATTAAACCTAGAAAAATAAATGGAAGAAAGGAGGGAGAGAGGGAGGTAGAAAGGGAGGGAGGGAGGGAGGAAGGGAGGGAGGGAGGGAGAGNTCACTGCCAACATCATTCTAAATGGAGTAAAACTTGAAGCATTCCCATCAGAATCAGGAATCAAACAAGGCTATTTGCTATTCACACTCCTTTTTAATAAAGTGCTTGAAACTCTAGCTGGAATAATAAGACCAACGAAGGAAATAAATGGGTACTAATTGGAAAAATAAGAGGTCAATTACCCTTATTTGCACATGACATAATATTATACATAAGAGATTCCAAAAATTCCACAAGAAAACTTCTTGAACTGATCAACACTTTCAGCAAAGTGGCAGGTTGCAAAGTCAATCTCCAAAAATTCTGTAGTCTCTCTACATACCAGTAACAAGCAATCAGAGAAACAGTTCAGGGAAATACTTCTATTCACAGCAGCCTCAAAAATATCTAGGGATAAACCTAGTCAAAGACATTAAAGACCGCTTCAATAAAATCTTTATATCTTTGAGGAAAGAGATTGAGGAAGACACCAGAAGATGGAAAAACCTCCTGTTGTCATGGGTAGGTAGAAGATAGTAAAAATGATCATCTTATCAAATGCAATTTATAAATTTATTTCAATCCCAACCAAAACCCCATGACATTCTTCAAAGAAATAGAAAAAATCCACCCCCAAATTCATATGGAAACACAAAATACCCTGGATAACAAAAGCACCCCTGAGCACAAAGAGCGATGCCAACGGGATTACCACACTAGATCTCAATTTATATCATCATAGAAAACAGCATGTACTGGCACAAATCAGACACATAGATCAGCGGAACATAACCGGAGACTCAAACATGAGTGCATAAAATCACAACATCTTACATATGTTTTAAAAAAATTTTTTGGTCTTTTTGAGACAGGCTTCTAGTCCAGGCCCCAGCTGGCCTGGAACTTACTATGTAGACCTGGCTGGCCTTGAACTCACAGAGATCCACCTGCCTCTGCCTCCTAAGTGCTGGGATTAAAGGCATGCACCACCATGCCTGGTGCCTTGAACATTCTTAAACCTTGCCAGGTTTCCTGTGGCTCTCTGCTTCCTACTCATGCTTGAAGATATGAGAGCTCTGCTTCTCTGGCCACCTCTTGGCCACCACAGCTCACAACCATGACAGACTCTTATCCCTCTACAACTGTAAGCCAAATAAACTTTTCCTTCTATAAGTTGCCTTGGTCATGGTGTTTTATCATAAAAACAGAAAAGCAACTATAACACCAGTCAACTTGACAATGAAAATGAAGCGTTACAGACGATGGGGCAGATCCACATTACAGTACTCTGGCTTCTGCCCAATTCTCCAGTCTCATCTGTAGTACCGTCAATGCCTGGTACAGAGAGCGTCAATATTTGGTGGATAATGAACATGCCACATCTAACGGTTGATTAAAGATTAAACATGTCAATTTAATGAATGAATGCATGACTGGATGTGCCTTAGGACTTTGGGAAAATTGTCTCTCCAGACCATGTCATCATACCATGACAACAAACACAAGGTTCTCATTAAAGTCAACCTTTACTGTGGCCCAGTGTCCTACTCCCAGGTAACTAAGTGCCTGTTTTTTAATAGTTTTATACCTCACACCTTACTCTGAGCTTTACTTTTATACCCCATCCTGGCAAGGATTCTATAATATCATGCATTTGTTTTTTTATATACCCTGATGAATATGGTTAATGAGAATTCACTTTTAATTTAATTTTGACTAGTTAATTATATTTATCTTTATGCATAATCTGATTTCTCAGGACATAGGATCTGGGCTAGCTTCTGAATATATTTTCATCATCTATTACAACTCTCATCCTGCTCTACCACTGTTCATCCCTTGAGGCCTGCCTCTCCTTCCTGGTACCCACCTAGTTTTCCATAAGCTCACAGTAGAGATTTCCACAGAGCAAAGGCTAGGGGTTTTCAGATGTTTGGGTCCCCAACTCCAGAAATACTAACTCAGCATCTCTTGGAAGAATTCCAGAATCTGCACTTCACCAGCCCTTCAGATAATCTATTGTGTTGCATGTGGGCAGAGGCACTGACCCAGGCAGTTGCCTAGGCATGCCTTCTGCTGATTCTCTGTTCTTGGCTTCCTGTGTCTGCAGGCCAGAATGCCACCTGTTTCTATACCATTAGTTTGAATGGGACAGCTTAAAGAAATAGCCATCTCTCTGATACTGTATACTAGTATAATCAAAGTACTACTGAACTATAGTTGCATAGTTAACACAGTTCTAATTTTAATCCAGACTCAGGGTTGTAATAGAGTAAGAAGATAATAAAATCCTATCACTGAATTCTCAGCATTAGGAAATACATGATCAGTTTATACTTTAAGATTTTGACTGCCATTCACATAAGAGAATGTCTTATGAAGATCTGAGTGTATATTCTGGCACATAAAAAAACTTTTTTGGAAAAAAAAGAAAACTTTTTTGAGTAAAGAAATAACTCTAATTTAACCTTTCCTACCAAAACATATCTCTCTATCAGTTATATTAATGGATTGCTCTTGTCTGTGTGTTTGTTTGTTTATTTATTTGACTTTTTAAAATATTTTATTATTTTTTACATTTATTTTTATTTTATGTGTATGAGTGTACTGTCTGCATGTAGGTAGGTGCACCCATGTTGTGCAATGCTGCGGAGGTCAGAAGAGGGCATAGGATTCCCCTTGGAACTGGAGTTTAAGATGGTTGTTAGCCGCCATGTGGGTGCTGGGAATCTAACCCAAGTCCTCTGCAAGAGCAGTTGGTGCTCTTAACTGCTGAACCATCTCTCCAGCCCCTATTTATTTATTTATTCTTTTTGAGACAGGGTTTCCTTTTCTTATTTGATTTTTTAAGGCAGGTTCTCATTTTGTAGCCTAAGCTGGACTTGAACGCACAACAATGCTCTTGTCCCAGCCTTGAGAGTACTGAGATTATAGGCATGAGCCACCATGCCCACCTAATAGGTTGCTTTGAAATCAGGGATGGCATTTGTACAGACAGACATCATCCTAAGCACTTTTCTATTTTCTATATTTGGAAACTGAGAATCAAACACCATCCAGAATCCTGTCTGACTGGAGGCAGACATACTCAGTAGGCTCTGTGTCTCAGCTTCTATTGAGATGAAATATTTATCAGATCATTGATTGAATTTTTTGAAACAGTCTCGTTTTGTATATAGAAGCTATTAAGTACATGGGAAATCTCATGATTAATACATTTCACTCTGAATACCATACCAACCTAACATTAAAATAGCCTTGGCTTAAGTCAAATTAATGTTTCTTTTCTATTTGGAAAAATGAATGAAATATAGATAATTAACATGGAAGTCGGTGTAGAGGTTCCTCAAGAAACGAATAATAGATCTACCACGTGACGCACCTATACTATACCCTGAGTATACCTGATGGGCTCTAATGCAGCAGCATATTACAGAGAAACTTGCAAATCAATGTATAGGGCCACACTAGTCACAATAGCCAGGAAATAGAGCCTGATGTCTATCAACAGAAGACTGGATAAAGAAAATAGGATACAAATATATAATGCAATTTTATTTAGCCATAAAAAAAAGTTAAATCATGACATTTGCAGGAAAGTATGGAACTGGAGATCATTGTGTTAAGAAAAATAAGCCATTCTTAGAAAGACAAGTATATATTTATTTTCATATGGAGAACCCAGATTTAAATTTGGGTGAGTGAGTGTGTGTGTGTGTGTGTGTGTGTGTGTGTGTGTGTGTGTGTATGTGTAGGTCATGAAAGCAGATAGAGGACTATGAGTGGAGAGGAAGAGATTTTAAGGAGAGGGAGGAAGAAAAAGAAGAGGAGAATAAAGTACATGTGACCTGAACACAGAAGTGGGAACTGCTTGGGGAAAGGAAGAGGACCTTTCTGAAGCCCTAAACAGACACTACTGGGCCACACTCCCACCTCACAGACAGGAAATTTTATGTGCAAAGGGGCAGGATGGACTTTATTCACTTATTTGCACTTTATTTATTTATTATTTATTATTTTGGTCTTTTTGAGACAGGCTCTCCTTGTAGCTCCAGCTGGCCTGGAATATGCTATGTAGACCAGGCTGGACTTGAAGTCACAGAGATCTATCTGCCTGCCTCTGCCCCCCCTTGAGTGCTAGGATTAAAGGTGCACTCCACCATGCCTGGCTCATTTCTTTAATTTGTGATTAGCATGTATTTATTGTATAAAATAATGAATTCCAGTGTGACATTTCCATGCATGTATATCCTTTTATCGTACATAACTATCACCCTATTACCTTCTCTTTTATACTCTATTATGACTCCTGTTTTCTGGGCTTATTTTAAAATATTTTTTAGCTGTGTGTGGCGATGCATACCTGTAACCCCAGCACTCAAGTAGCTGAATCACATGATTGATACCAGCTTGAGCTTTAAACAGTAAAGCCTGGTCTGAGAAAGTAAAAAAAAATATATTAATCCCAGAACTCAGGAGACAGAGATAGGTGGATCTCTGTGAGATAAAGACCAGCCTGGTCTACATAGTGAGTTCCAGGTGGGCTGGGGTTACAGGAGAACCTGTGGGAAAAAAAGCCAAAGATTTACATATCATATTTCAAAGTGTACAGTTCAGTGTATTTTAGTACAGCCACAGATTCTAGGCATATTGATTTCCATATAATAAATATAAAATAGATATTAAGTAAACAAAGGAGTAGTTAAAGAAGCAGCATACAAGCAAATTGTGTGTAAAACATGAATTAACCAGTATCCAGGGTCTACAAGTGGCACGCACCCTTAATCCCCAAACTTGGGAGGAAGAGGCAGGTAGATCTTTATGAAATCAAGGCCTGTCTGAGCCATTTCTCCAGCCCCAGATTTCTAATAGTTTTATCTTCATGGATACTTATTCTTCTTGCAGGTTTGTTAATTACATGTGTTTTAATTCTTATGCCATCTCCCTACTCCCTCTTTTCTTTCTGGTGCTGGAGAGTAAACCCAGGGCCTCGTGCATGCTAGCCCAGTGATTTAGCACTGAGACATACTTCCAGCTTCTTTCCATTAATTTTGCTTTCTCTAGAAGCAAACAGATAATGAATGGGGGGTGGTAGGGAAAGAGGGCAGGCAGGGAGCACAATGACCAAGAACAAAGCATAATGACACATGTATCTGAAAATGCAGTGAAATATGTAACTGAGCATGTTGACTTAAAAATTAATCTTAGCTGGCGTGGTGGTGCACGCCTTTAATCCTAGCACTTGGGAGGCAGAGGCAGGCGGATCTTTGTGAGTTCGAGGCCAGCCTGGTCTACAGAGTGTGTTCCAGGACAGCTGGGGCTACAGGGAGACCCTGTCTCGAAAAGACCAAAAAAAAAAAAATTAATCTTTACCTCTTGTTCTATGTTGGATGAGCCTTAGGTGTGGAGGTTGCGTTGTAGATATACCTACCAGTTAGGCTTGGCCAATTCACAGACAATGTCTATGTGAAACCAGGTATGGTACTTGAATTTCTCAACTCTTCTTAATAAAGCTCCCTCATGCAACACAGGGCAAAGAATACAAAAGATCACAATTGGCCAAAGTGTGGAGATTAGGAGTTGCAGTGTGTGGCTCTTTTGACAGTTCTCCCATATTAAACTCCACCCACCCAAGGCTCAGGACCATTGTGGAAGAGGGGGCAGAAAAAGTGTCAGAGCCAGGGAAGAGGTGCATGACCATATGGAAATGGAACCCTACGAGCTCCTGGGACCCTGTTCATATGAACCTACAGCAATGGTGTCAGCAGGCACAAGACCCATTCAAACTCAAGCAGACAAAACACAGTATGGAACTGAGTAAATGGGCAGCAGAATCCAATCTTAGCTGAAAAAAATATTGGCAGCTGATTACTGTTGGGTGAAGAAGAACTGATCTTTTTTTTTTTTTTTTTTTTGTTTTTTCAAGGCAGGGTCTCCCTTTAGTCCCAGCTGACCTGGAGCTCACTATGTAGACCAGGCTGGCCTTGAACTCACAGGGATCCACCGGCCTCTGCCTCCCAAGTGCTGGGACTAAAGGCGCATGTCACCACTCCCAGCAGAACTGATCATTTTAAAGCAAGACTCTGGGGGCTGGAGAGATGGCCTCGCGGTTGAGAGCGCTGACCGCTCTTGCAGAGGACCCGGGTTTGATCCCCAGCACCCACATGGTGGCCGAGAACCGTCTGAAACTCCAATTCCAGGAGAACTCCAGTTCCAGGGGAATCTGACACCCTCTTCTGACCTCCGCGGCATTGCACGACACGGGTGCACAGACTTGCATGCAGATAGTACATTCATACACATACAGAAATAAATAAAATTAATAAAAAAATTAAAAAATAAAGCAAGACTCTGGATAGGCTGACTAGACCTTAGTGGGTGAACTTGAACTGAGGAAGTTCAGAGACACTAACTTGACACAATAGGCCTTAAGTCAAATGACAGAGTGTATGAACTCCAGTGTATATGGGGGGGGATATGGGAGGAGCCAGTGGGGAAGGGGATATAATGGTGATTAAGATTGATTGAGATATTCTGTATGAAATACACAAAATTCAACAAAAAAGAAAAATAATTTTTAAAAATTAGAAAGGAAAATAACATGGGAGGTTTATTTCTTTGGATAGAGGTGGCACAAAAGAGATGGGAGGTTGACAATGAAGGACCTCAAGGCCTAGCTCAAAAGCTAGCAGGTGAGGTGTGTCCTGCAGTTGAAGATGAAGGACTTCAAGGCCTAGCTCAAAAGCTAGCAGGTGGGGCGTGTCCTGCAGTTGAAGATGAAGGACTTCAAGACCTAGCTCAAAAGCTAGCAGGTGGGGCGTGTCCTGCAGTTGAAGATGAAGGACCTCAAGAACTAGCTCAAAAGCTAGCAGATGGGGCGTGTCCTGCAGTTGAAGATGAAGGACCTCAAGACCTAGCTCAAAAGCTAGCAGGTGGGACGTGTCCTGCAGTTGAAGATGAAGGACCTCAAGGCCTAGCTCAAAAGCTAGCAGGTGGGGCGTGTCCTGCGGTAGGAAGCAGCCAACGCCCCTGGACTCTCTCCTTCCATCTGTTCCTTCCCTTGCATGCCACATGAGGACCCAAGTGTAGTGCCTGGATAAGCTGGCAGTGAGAGGTGACTCGAGGACAACACTCTTGCCAGCTGGAACACGAAGCCCAGCCCAGCAGAGGTGGACAGGCTGGCAGGAGCCCGAGCATCTTCCTCCTCCACCCAGGTTTGATGCTTTCCTGGGACAGGAATCCTGAGAGGTTCCCTGGGGGACAGATAATGCCCAAAGGAAGGAAAACAGAAATGGGTAAGTGAGCCTGCGGTACCTCAGAGACAGCTCCTCATCCTGACCTAAACCAGCCTGGGATTCACAAGCAGGCCTTTCTTCTTTCATTCTCTCAAAGTGAGCTCACAAGTAAGACAATTAAACAACTGTTCCAAAGAAAGCAAAGAGAAGGCCAGCCTGGTCTACAGAGTGAGTTCCAGGACAGCTGGGGCTACAGGGAGACCCTGTCTCGAAAACACCAAAAACAAAAACAAAAAAACACCATAATTTTGCCGGGTGTGGTGGCGCACGCCTTTAATCCTAGCACTTGGGAGGCAGAGGCAGGTGGATCTTTGTGAGTTCAAGGCCAGCCTGGTCTACAGAGCAAGTTCCAGGATAGCTGGGGCTACAGGGAAACCCTGTCTCGAAAAGACCAAAAAGAAAAAAAAAAAAAGAAAGAAAGAAAAAGAGAACAGGGGAAAAGGCTGGGGGCACAGGCGCAATTCTTTCCACAAAAATAGGTTTTATAGTAGATGGATTCATTTGGGGAGATATGCTTATTTCATGAAGTATTTCCTTACTTGATAAAACATTCATCACAGAATTGCTTTAAAAATTAAATCTCTTTTAGAATAACTCTGCATACCATAGATTTATTTACACTCCACTTCCCTGAGCAAATTTATTGCTTCGAATGAGTCTCATCTGTACTGATACTTTCAATATAAATATATAAATCTTATAAGCATTTCATCTGTTGTAACTACTGTAAATATTAAGTTATAAATACATAAATAAGTATTGATATTTTAAACATAGTAATGTAAAAATGATGAATAAATGCTTCTTACTTTGCTGGGGAATTGAAAAGATTTCAGCTTCATTACACTCTGAAGTGCTTGGTATAGCAAAGAGGAAGTGTGTATTGATATTAAGGACTGTCACAAACACAAAGGAACTCCCAATTCGATTTGTTATGTGAACACCTTCATAAATCATTAAAGACACTAAAGTAACCCTCTGACTTTAACGGGCTATTTTGGAAGTGAGGGAGTCAATGAGCCCCAGTCACAGCTTCTATGCTTTGCAAATGCACCTCCAATCTAGTTATTACACAGTAAGAGCTGAAAGGGATCTGAGGCCATTTCATTGAATCCTCTCCTTCTCCAAAGGTGGAATGCCCAGGAAGATGATCTGTTTTGCTGAAGGCTGTACAGCCTTTTACTGTGAACTTGGAACCGAGAATCCATTCTCTGCAGTGTTCCTTCCATCACCTGGTATGATTCCCACTCTTTTATTCTCTCAGTGCTGTTTTTGCAAGTCTTTATTCATTCAATGACTCCTCTTCACACGCTCCAGATTGAACACCCAGCACCTGTCCTGACTGTGGTCTTCCAGTGTTAGTGGTGCACCACCTCTCAGTACCTTTTCACTTTGTTCAGAATATCATGGAACTGTGTAAGGACCATATCTCCTCCAGGGTCACCTGTTTATAAACAACATTCATGAGTGTCGATTCTAGTAAGGAGGTGCCATAGGTGTCATTTGTGACTTCTACCACGGAGATAATAATTTTAGAAATGGGAAGAATCGTGTGGGGAAATCTCACCACTGGTGAAGAATCACGTTTTTACAGAGTTTGCAAACAGGGAAATATTTGTGGGTTTGTTTCATATGTTTTGCTTTTTTTTTTGGCAAAAGCAAAAGGCAGTTTTCTTTGCAACGAAAATGGCCTTTCGTTTTCGCCAATGCTTCACATCCATTTTTGCCAAGCAAAAAGCTGTTTTCCCAGGAGAAAACAGCTCAAGCTGAAATAAAAGAGAAGCACTATTTGTTGTTTTTTTTATTCCCTCTTTGAAGACAAAAATCACTTCGCTTAATGCAAATGTCACGTGGGGAGTAATGGGAGTGGGGGTCGTGGCTGAGACACACATAGAAAATGAACTTAGTTCAGAAGCAGAAAAATAAGTTCAAGGTCACAAGGGAGGCAGATTTTAAATCATGCCAGAATTAAAACTGAGTCCAGCCTTCACCTCTGCAAAACAAATGTGGCTCAAGTATGGTGTTTTTGCCTTAGCATGTTATGTGTCAGAACACATTTGCAGCAAATCATATCTGTGCTTATTTAGGTAATCTTTACAGAAAACTTAAGTTTGGGGAAAAAAAATAAAAGTTTTCTAGTCACATCAAATTCAGTTGTAAATAGGTGATAGATTAACTGTTACCTTTATGGAAACAGACTATTTTTTATATAACAAAATTTTAAAAATGGAAACCAACTTTGATTAACAATAGTCTTTGAGATAATCACTAGGGAAGGTTTTAGAGCCCATGTCTTAAAATAAAAAGTGGAAGATTATAAAAAGCTCCTCAAATTATTAACTTGTTTAAAATAAGATTTTTATTATGAATTAATAAATATACAAGAATTAGCTTTTCTTTTTTTTCTCTTTTTTTTCACATAAATTTATTTATTTATTTATTTTTAACAAATCTAGACCCGTGTTCCCGCTCATTCCCCCACCCCGCCAGAGCTCATGCATTCTGCCAGACATGCTTTCCATCTCTTAGTCATTCTCAATATTTTCCATGGGGAAGTTGACTGTTTTGAGCAGAAGTTCACTGTTTCAGCCCAGTTCTTTGATGCAGTCTTTTCTGTTGTTGTGTTGTTGTTTCCAATGCATCATGCCCAACTGCTTTGGACAAAAGCTCAGGGGGCCTATACAGAAATACTTACATTGGGTAATTGGCACTAGCATCACAGATGAGGGATACCTTTCGTCGCTTGTTTTTTCGGGACTGTGTTATTCAATCAGCATGATGTCCTCTAGCTCCAGCCATTTTCCTGCAAAGTTCGTGATGTCATCTTTCTTATGCTTGCATAGAACTCCATTGTGTAGATGTACCACATTTTCTCTACCACTCGTCAGTTGAGGGGCATTTAGGTTGGTTCCAGCTCCTTGCTATTGTGAAGAGAGCTGCAATAACATGGCCGTGCATGTATCTCTGGGTGGCGTAGTCTTGAGGGTACATGCTTGGAGTGGTATGGCTGGGTCGGGTGGCAAGTTCATTCCAAGTCTTCCAAGGGTTCTCCACATGCTTTCCATAGTGGCTGTACGAGTTTACATTCCCCCAGCAGGGATGAGGTTCCCCTTTCCCACACCTCTCCAGCACTTGGTATCATTGTTTTCTTGATCCTAGCCAGTCTTATTGGAGTAAGATGATATCTTAAAGTGGTTTTGATTTGCATTTCTTATGATTAGTGATGTTGAGCAGTTCTTGAGATGTTTCTCAGACATCTCTAATTCCTCGCTTGTGTGAAGTCTCTGTTCCAGTTCTTTGCTCCATCTATTGAGCGGGTCATTTTTTCTTCTTTTTGTTTTTTGAGTAGTTTATATATTCTGGAAATCAATGCTTTGTCAGATATATCTGCGGTGAAGGTTTTCCTCCCCACTCTGTGGGTTTTTTTTTTTTTTTTTGTGTTTCTTTTGTGTTCTTTTGAGTTAATGAGGTCCCATTTGTCAATTGTCGACTTAATCTTGTGCAGCTGCTGTCTGATTTAGGAAGTCTTTTCCTAAGCCTATGTCTTTAGTCTGCTGCCAACTTTTTTTTTTTTTTCTATCCTTAGAGTTTTTGTTTCATGTTGAGGCTTTTAATCCATGTGGAGTTGACTTTTGTACAGGGTGAGAGGTAGGGGTTTAATTTCATTCTTCTACAAGTGGTGATCCAGTTTTTGCCAACACCACTTGCTGAAGATGCTGTCTTTTTCTCCATTGTGGTTTCTTGGCCCCCTTGTCAAATTGAGATGGCTGAAATTGTATGTGCTCAACTGGATCTTCGGTTTTGTCCATTGGTCAACAGGTCTGTTTGTGCCAGTACCAGGCTGTTTTTATGACTATAGCCCTGTAATATAGTGAAAATCTCTGGTATAGAGATCCCTCCTGTGTAGCTCTTTTCACTCAGGGTTGTTTTGGCTATTCGGGTCTTTTGTTTTTCCAAATGATTTAAAGAACTTTTGTTTCCAAGCCGTGAAGAAACTCTTGGGGATTTTGATTGGGATTGCATTAAATCTATACAAGATTGTGGTAAATGGACATTTTTACAATGTTAATTTTCCCAATCCATGAGCATGGGAGGTTTTTCCATCTTCTGGGTCTTCTTCAATTTCTTTCTTTAGGTTTAAAATTTTTGTTGTAGAGGTCTTTGGTGTCTTTGGTCAGGTTTGTTCCAAGGTTATCTATTGTTTTTGAGGCTATTGGTCGGGAAGGTCTCTTTGATTCTTTCTCCAGTTGCTTGTTCTTGTAAAAAGGCCATTGATTTTTTAGGTTAATTTTGTATCCTGCCACTTTGCTGAAGCTGTTCGTTTCTAGGAGTTTTCGGTTAGGAGTTTTCTTAAGTATAACAATCATATCATCAGCAAATAGGGCTAGTTTGACTTCCTCTTTTCCAATTAGTACTCCTTAATATACTTTTCTTGCCTTATTGCTCTAGAAAGTGTTTCACGCACTATACTTGAAGAGGAGTGGTGATAGGGGGCGCCTTGCCGAGTTTCCTACTTTTAAAGGGAATGTTTCCGTCATTTCCCATTTAGGATGATATGGCTGTGGGTTTCCTGTATATGGCTTTGATTACATTGAAGAATGATCCCTCCAATCCAATTCTCTCTAGGACTTTAAGCATGAAGGGATGCTGGATTTTGTCAAAGGCTTTTCAGCATTCAATTGAGATGATGGTGTGGTTTTTGTCTTTGATTCCGTTTATGTGTTTGATGATGTTTATTGATTTTCGTATGTTGAACCATCCCTGCATCTCTGGTATGAATCCAACTTGGTCATGATGGATGATCTTTTCTTGATGGGGTCTGTATGCATTTGCCAGTATCTGTTTAGAATTTTGGCATCTGTGTTCATGAGGAGACTGGGTCTATAATTCCTTTTGGTTGTTCTTTGTCTGGTTTTGGTAATAGAGTGATGCTGGCTTCATAGAAGGATGTTTGGGAGACTCCCTCTGCTTGTATACTTCTAAACAGTTTTCAGAAATAATGGTTGTAGGTCTTTTTGAAATGTTTATAGAATTCTGCTGTGAACCGTCTGGGCCTGGCCTTTTTTTAGTTGGAGGCTTCTTACTACATCCTCTATTTCTCATATGTTATGGGTCTGTTAAGCTGCTGGTCTCCTCTTGGCCAAGCTTTGGTGATTCCCAGGATTTCAGATATTCATCCATTTCTTCTAGGTTTTCAAACTTGGTAGAATATAGGTTCTTGTAATATTCCCATATAATGTTCTTGATCTTTTCCTTGTCCGTTGTGATATTTCCCTTTTCATCACCAGATTGTATTGATTGGAGTTGTTCCTTCTTTCTTTTTGTTAACTGGGCTAGGGTCTGTCTATCTTGTTTATTCTTTTCAAAGAACCAACTTTTGGCTTCATTGATTTTTTTGTATTGTTTTCTTTGTTTCTATTTCATTGTTTCTGCTCTGATTTTTGTTATTTCTTCCTGTCTGTGCGTTTTAGGGTTCATCTGTTGTTGCTCTCAAGTGCTTTTAGCTGTAGTGTTAGATCATTCACTTGTGCTCTTTCTGTTTTTCTAATGTAGGCACCCAGGCTATAAACTTCCCTCTTAGGACTGCTTTTATAGGTATCCCATAGGTTTTGTTGTGTTGTTATTGTCATTGCTATTCAGTTCCAGGAATGTTTTTATTTCTTTCTTATCTCTTCCTTGACCCTTCATTATTCAAGAGTGTGTTGTTTAGTCTCCATGTGTTCTTGGACAGGAGGGCTTGTCCTGGTGTTGATGTTGAGCTTTATTGCACTTTGGTCTGACAGGATGCATGAAATTATTTCAATTTTTTGTATTTTAGAGGTTTCTTCTGTGTCCCAGGATGTGGTCCATTTTTGGAGAATGTTCTGTGGGGTGCTGGTAGAAAGTTTATTCTTGGTATTAGGGGAAGTTCGGTGAGGTCTATTGAGTCCATGTGTAGCATATCGTTCAGTTCAGATGTCTCTCTGTTTATTTTTTGTCCTGTTGACCTATCCAAGGACTCAAGTGGGGTATTGAAATCTCCCATCTGAGTGTGGGGGTTGTCTGTGACTTGTCCTGGAGAATTGTCCTTATAAAGTTGGTGCACCAGAATTGGGGCCTATATATTCATAATTGTGAAATCTTCTTGGTGGATTGTTCCTTTGATGAAAATGTATGTGCCTTTCTTTGTCTCTTCTGATTTTCTTTTACTTGAAGTCCTATTTTATCCGATATTTAACATAGCAACACCTGCTTGTCTTTTTTACCATTTGCTTGAATATTTTTTCCATCCCTTCACTTTAAGGTGGTGCCTGTCCTTGAAGGTAGATGTGTTTCTTGTAGGACAGCATATCGATGGATTCTGTTTCCTAATCCAGTCCCCAGTCTATGTCTTTTGATGGGGAATTTAGTCCATTAATATTTAAGGTTATGACTGATAGTTTGTGTTGCTTCCTTTTGCCTTTTATCCATCTGTGGTTTTGATTTAGGTTTCTACTTCTGCAGTTATGCTTTTATTGATTCTCTTTCTAGGTGCCTGGGGTTGGTTGCTCCTTTCTTCTGTTCTTTGAATTGCTTCCAGATTCTCTGAAGGGTTGGTTTTCCGGACATGTATCTTTCAATTGTTTATGTCATGGAAGATTTTTCCTTCTCCTTCCACTATGATTGACATTTTTCTGAGTATAGTAACCTGGGCTGGCATCCATTGTCCCTCAATACTGGGAATGCTTGCTCCAGGTTCTTCTTGCCTTCATCGTTTGCGATGAGAAGTCCGTTGTTATTCTGATAGGTTTCCCCTTATAGGTCACTTGTTGTTTTTCTCTTGTCGCTTTAAGTATTTTGTCTTTGTTTTGGGTGTCTAGCATTTTAACTATGATGTGGCGTGGAGAATTTCTTTTCTGATCTTGTCTGTTTGGAGTTCTATGTGCTTCTTGTATTGGTATTGGTTTGTCCTTTTTTAGTTTGGGGAAGTTTTCATCTATTATTCTGTTGAAGATCTGATCCATACCTTCTCTTGGGATTCTTCTCCTTCCTCTATTCCTATGATGCGGAGGTTGATCTTTTCATAGTGTCCCACAGCTCCTGGTTGTTCCATTTTTGGTATTTTTAAATTTTTCATATCTTTCCTTGAGTTTTTAGTGTTCTGTGTTATCTTCCAGGTCTGATATTCTTTGTTCTGCTTCCTCCATTCTGCTTCTGAGGCTTTTTTCATTCCTTTCTCTTGAATGGATGAGTGTTTGGTTTCATTTTATTTCCTCTTCTGATTTCTTTAGTTTTCTTATTTCTTTTTGGAGCTTCTCGATCTCTTTTTGTAGCTCTTTTGTTCGCTGGTTGGTTTCTTTTTCTTTTTCAGCATGGGATCTTTTCAGTGTTTCTACTTCCTTCCGGAGCTTGTCATTCTCTCTCTCTCTCTCTCTCTCTCTCTCTCTCTCTCTCTCTCTCTCTCGGTCCTTCTTGAGTTCCTCATTCTCTTTTCTTAGTTCTTTAATTTGTTCTTTATGATCTTGTAGTTCTTTAAGATGTGTTCCCAATTGTGTTTCTGATGTCTGTGTCCTGGGCATCCCCGGAGGGATCCCACTGCAGGAGTCTTCCATAGGGTTGGTAAAGCTTGGCTGGGATTATCCTGCCCCTTTCCAGTGTAGTCTCTTCTTCGTGTCCTGGCATATGGGCTTCTCCTTGCCTGTATTCCATTCCAATGTGAGTCCTAAAGCCTCTTACTGTGTTGAAGGCTGTGCTTGCTTGCCTCCTTCAGATGCTTCTTCGTAAATCTCAGTGGGGGGGGGGGGCTTTTCAGCCCGCGCCCCGGCACCTGCCGCTGGGCTCAGGAGATCAGCTTTTCATAATCTATTATTTCCCATTCAAACAGCTATAACTTTAAGAACAAATAGTTTGCATAGATTACAAGCTAGAGATGGAACTTCAGATAAATTCTGTTGTGCCATGAACATTCCTTCACTCATTCTTTCCATCTGTCCCAGCCCCTACTTGAACAAAAGACCAAGTCTTACCTGGTGCAGAGCATGTGATATTTTTTTTTGTTCTTTCCCTTCCAAATTTCTCCATTCACTATAACTTTCAATATACAAGATATATCTTTTTCTTTTTTTTCTTTTTAAGACAGGGTCTCCCTGTAGCCCCAGATGGCCTGGAACTCCTTATGTTAACCAGGCTGACCTCAAACTTACAGAGATCCACCTGACTTTGTCTCCTAAGTGCTGGGATTAAATGCAATATATATCTTATATGACGGTAGAATGTCCATAAAAGTGGTAAGGGTTGGGCCCAGGGAAATGACTCAGTGGATAAAGCACTTGCTCTACAAGTGTGAGAGTCTGAGTTTGAATCCCCAGAATCCACAGAGAACCAGGTGTGATGCTCCCTTCTGTAATTTCAGTGCTCCTACAGGGGCATGGGAGGTGGGGGCAGAAGACTCCTCAGAGGCTCCTGGCCCAGCTAGCCTGGGGAGCACAGCAATGAACAAGAAAAAGAGAAAGGCTGTTTCAAGCAAAGTGGAAGTTGAGGACAGGCACTCGAGGCTGACCTCTGACCTCCACATGCACCTTGGCACACCCCCAAATATATACACATACATCCTGCACATACATACACACACACAAACGGTAAGAGTTTACTGCAGATTTTATATGTATATTTGTCACAAAAGGGGAGGAGTGTATGGGTGTATTTTAACCAAAGCTATGATTAAGTTTACCAATCTTAAAAATAAAGTGTTCATCCCAGCACATGGGAGGCAGAGGCAGGCAGAACTCTGTGAGTTCAAGGCCAGCTTGGTCAACATAGTGAGTTCCAGGACAGCTGGGGATATAGGAAGACCCTGTCTCAAAAAACAAAACAAAACAAATAAACAAAACAAATAAACTGTTCATGTAAATTTTCCCCTTAAAAATTTTACTACTGTACTGCATGTGGCATGGATTGTTTTGTGTGTGAACAGGGCGTCTCCTTGACAATATCAAGTATAAATTTCCTGGAAGCCGGAGCCAGTCTGTACTTAAAGCCCACCTCAATGTGTATAGCAGTGTTGTGACATGGCAGACCAGAAATCAATAATTATTGATTGGTTAAGAAGGATTTTCTTGTCACTGAACACACCTCAATTTAATGCACTTTTGAGGTTTTAATAAGCATGGGAAAGACAGCTTCATGGAAAGTCACAAGAACTCATCTAATTACATTTTTATCTCAAAGCTTTCCATTAATACTACCTCATCACTTCAGTGTGTGTGTGTGTGTGTGTGTGTGTGTGTGTGTGTGTGTGTGTGTGTATGTGGTCCTGGAGATGGAACTGAGTGCCCCATGCATGCCAAACAAGTCATTGGCCATTGGACTACATCTCCAGCCCTCATTTTTGCTTTTTATTTTGAGACAGAATCTCACTAAGTTGTCTGGGCTAGCTTTGAACTCACGCTCTCTGCAGCCTAGGCAGCCCTTGAACTTGGGATCCTCATTCCTCAGCCTCCCGAGTAGCCTGGATTACAAACCTATCAAACCACTTTAAGTTCTATCCACCATTTTCCTTTCTACATGTAAGGAGATGTCACAGAAGCAGAAATATAGCCTGTCCTCTAGAAGTAAATAGCAACTTGTAATAAGCAACTCCAATACCTTGGACAGCACCTCCGCATTCAATTGACTGAGTGGGATATTTTGATTAAACGAGCCTTCGAAAAGCAAACAACCAGGAATACCCTTTGGATCCTACTAATGAAGCACAAGCAATTAGATATATAGGTATTTAAACAGCACTAATAGTTATGGTAAGTTACTTTGGTATAGACACATATGTTTGGATGGTATGTTAATCCATGAATTACATTTTTTCCCGTTAAATATGACAGGGTCTTACTGTGGCTTATAACATTTCCTTGATTGAAAGGTTATTCCTGGACAAACTGTCAACCCATGAAAGGAAACAGCCAGAATTGACCAGAGTCCAAGACGACAGCTCCAGAGAAAGTAGATGTTTTGCTTCTCATCCACCTGTGCCCCTTTTCTAAGCCTAGGAAACAATCTGCGGAAGAGAGGGCATGGTAGAATGTAAGGGCTGCGATTGGGGTGAATGGTGAAACTACAGCAATATAGTCTGGACACTCATTTGATCAACTTGATTGAAATACACCCCCCCGCTGGATGGTGGGACCCATGGGCTGTGGGGGTTTGGGCACAACAGCCTGCAAATTGGTTTTACATGAAGGATGCTTGTACTCATAAGTTATCACTTATTGCTAAAAAATGAAAAAAAAAACTGAGAGAAAGATGCAGGACAGTTATGGCAGAATGCATGATCTGGGATGGGGTGGGGTGGGGTGGGGGGAAGGGAAAGGGAAATATGCCTGAACTGAATTGGAAAATGATGTATGAAATACACAAAGCATCAATAAAAAAAAATAAATAAAAAAAGAGCAAACAACCAAGAGAAGAGGAGTGGGCAGGGAGAGACGCATGAAAAAACAACACAAAAGTGATACTCAATTAGCTCATTAGTGTACACCCCAGCCCCCAGGGAAGCCTTGGGCTTCCTGTTTCCTCCTATCCCTGGAGGCTGGGCGCTCCTGAGAGTCTACATCAGCCAGATGGTGGCAAGACATGGAGCGTGTCTCCTGGTGCTGAGTCCCTAACAAAGAGAGGCTGGGACCAACTTTGACCCTCATGGCTCTGATGTATTGTGGCTGCTGGCTCTCCAGAATGTTCTGTGGAAGGGTCTTGGGTTCAGAGAGCATGGGATCCTTGTCTGTCACCCTTCCCACTCCAAAGCTAATGTTAAGAAGCTGACATTTATGAAAATGAATAAACACCTGCTGCCAGTGAATCGTGCCCTGAATAAGGACACATAGAAAAGCATCAGGAGTTTGAGAACCAGGCTTCATGCTGTTTCCAATGGCAGACGTCCACGCACACTGAATATGGCATTTACTACAATCATCTCTGCCCACTCCCCATGGAGGGAATTTTGACACCCATGATTCACTATGCAGGGAGAGAGGTAAGAAAAGTGTCCCATTTCCTCTCAAGGTATGCTGTGCCCCAGAGTCTTAGCCTCTCTGTTCTTGTTCGTCGGATGCAGAAGTTCATTTATATTCCACTGGGCTTCTGCACATAAAATCCATCTCTGTGTGGGTGGAAGTAGCCCCAACTTACTTCCGTGCTGTTCACAGAGTTATTTTCATTATTGGTACATTATGTGCTATCTCTGTAACTCACTGTACTTGGAGAAACAAATGTTAGACTCTGGAAAGGGGGAAAATCCAGTTTAATTGCCTTAACTCTCTTGTTGCTGCCAGGGTAGGCATTGCTCACCATCCTTCATCAAATGTGTGTATCCCTGAGCCTGGATCTGGACCCTTGATACTAATACTAACAGTAAAATAATCTGATGTCGATTTTAGTCAGAATTAGAACCTTTATCAGTGATCTCCATTTTCACACATGCAAATGATGTAAATTAGAAAATTTGTGTGTCATATATCTCCTGCTGAAAAACTTGCTTGAACAGCATGCAGCGTTGCTTTCTGTGTTGTGTTGTTTGCTTTTATGGTGCTTGGAGTTTTCTCAGAACCTCACATATCAGCATACACTTTGCCACTGAGTTGTATCTCCAATCCACTCTTTTTCTGTTTTTAGAATCTGTTTCAGTAAGAGATTAGGGATGCTATGTTGCTCAAGCTGGCCTGGACCTCCTAGAGGTGACTTTAGAGTCATCCTTCGGGCTCAGTTTCACCAGCAGCTGGGACTATAAGCATGAAACCACTCCAACCACAGCACAAGATCTTTTTTTTTTTTTTTTGTCTTTTTTTTTTTTTTTTTTTTTTTTTTGTCTTTTTTTTTAAAGACATATTTTTATTTTTATTTTTTATTTTTTAAATTTTTGAGTGCATTTCATACATTTCTTAATCAAATTTAGACACATTCCTCCATACATGCCACCCCTCGTGCCACCCCCCCCGTCAGAATTCATGGATTCCGACATACATGTTAAGTCCTGTTTTGTATCTTTTTCTCAGTCTTTTGTAATCTTTTTGATGCACAAGTTTACTGTTTTGGACAGTTCTTTGAATAGGGTTTTCTCTCTTTATTTTGTTCCCTTTAATTTTATATTATTCCAAAATATGCATATATACACTCCACACATAAATCAAAATTACAAAATTTGAGGGGCTGGAGAGATGGTTCAGCAGTTAAGAGCACTGACTGCTCTTGCAGAGGATCAGGGTTTGATTTCCAGCACCTACATAGAGGCTAAGAACCATCTTTAACTCCAATTCCAGGGGAATCCCGTACCCTCTCTTTTTTTTTTTTTTCTCTCAACTTTTTTTATTGAGCTTTGTGCATTTCATCATCTATTTCCAATCAGTTCAGGACTATATCCCTTCTTCACCCCACACCCCACCCAACCGAGATCATGCATTCTGCCAGGACTTCTCTGCATATCTCTCAGTTTTTTTTTCCATTTTTTAGCTATAGTGATAATCCATGATACAAGCATCCTTCATGTATAACCAATTTGCAGGCGTTGTGCCCAAACACCACACCCCCTTCCAGCGGGGGGGGGGGTTGTATGTTCAATCCGGTAATCAAATGAGGGTTCAGACTACATGCTGTAGTTTCACCCTTCACCCCAATCGCAGCCCTTACATTCTACCACGCCCCCTCTTCCGCAGATTATCCCTGGCTTAGAAAAGGGCACAGTGGATGGAAGCAGAAGAGTCCACTCTCTCTGGAGCTGTTGTCTTGATTCTGGTCAATTCTGGCTCTTTTCCTTTCATGGGCTGACAGTCTGTCCAGGAATAACCTTTCGATCCTACTAATGAAGCACAAAGCAATTAGTATATAGGTATTATAAGCAGCATATATAGTTATGGTAGGTTACTTTGTTATAGACATATATGTTTAGATGATAGTTGATCCACGAACTACATTTTTTCCTGTTAAAATGACGGGGTCTTACTTGGCTTATGATATCTCCTAACCTGTTGAGAATGTAAGCTTGTGGCATCAGCCATGGGTCATTCCTCCAAGGAGAGAGCCAATAGCCAATTAGATTTGGGATATACAGGCATATGGCTGCCTCTGCTGCCCATATTTCCAGGCAGGTGAGGTGTAGCTGGTGCTGACGTGGAGTCTTGCTTGACTACGGAGACCCGTTTTGCTTTGTTGGTTTAGTGGCCCTTGGTACACTCTCTGGTATTCCAGGGGCCATCTGTACATGCATGTGTGGTCCCAATGCATCTTTTCCATGTTAACATTAGGTCTTCACAGCAGCAGGGCCTTATCGCCCTCTTCTTGCGGTATCCCAGTTTAAGGCAAAAGCCTTTACCTTTTGTGGGCCTTAGATCCCCTGGCCAACATTCTCCTGGTAGAAAATCCATTACTATGTCGAGCTCTGTTTGATAATTTTGCTTAAGCCCATAGTTTAAGGACTTTAGTGTTTATTTGGTTCTGAAAGAGAGTAATCCTTTTCACATTTCTGTCTATTAGTGATTAAAGAAGGCGTTTTACCAGTTTTATAAGAGATACCTCTATAATAGTTGTCTCCATTTCAGTTGGAGGCAACCCCATCATCGTCATATTTCTCCTTGTTCTGGGGGAGGCAAGAAAGTCTCTCCATATCAAAACCTTTGTGGCACTAGAAAGTAAGTTTCATCAGGACCCACTATAAATAGTTTTACACACACAGTGAATTATATCTCCCTTTAACTCGGATGCATTACGTTTTACAGAGCTGTAAACCAATGTGTTTATATACACATATTATTTTTACTAAGTCCTAAACACCATTTTTCCTGTAGACAGTGTCTAGGCAAAACTGGCACTTGTTGAACTCATGTCAATTAAATATGCATTAATCATATACACCAGTGTCCCTCACCCCCCACCCTTCCCAATTCACCATTTCTGTCCATTTTCTGATGCAGTCTTTCTGTTGTTGTTCTTTACTATGCCTCCCTCTCCATGAGAAATGTTTATATCTGGGTTAATGGTACTAGCTCCACATATGAGGGCACACCATTTGTCGTTTGTTTTTCTGGGCTGTGTACTCACTTAACATATGTCCTTCCAGCTCCATCCATTTACCTGCAAAGTTTCATGAGTTGGGTCCCTTTTACCGCTGACATAAAACCCCCCAATTGTATAATGTACCACATTTTTCGTTATCACTCGTCAGTGAGGGGCACCTGGTGTGTTCCACTTTTTGTATTTGAACAGAGCCGCAATAAACATAGACTGTGCATGTATCTTTGCAGTAAAGATAAGTAAGAGGTCTTGTGGGAATAACCCAGGGAGGTATGACTGGGTCAAATGGAGGGTCGTTTTGATCTTCTTAAGGGTTCTCCACACTGAGTTCCATAGTGGTCTGTACAAGTTTACATTCCCACCAGCAATGGATGAGTGTTCCCCTTTCTCCACAACCTCTCCAGCACTTGGTATCATTTGTGTTCTTGATCCTAGCCAGTCTTATTGGAGTAAGGTGATATCTCAAAGTGGTTTTAATTTGCATTTCCTTAATTGTCAGAGATACAGCACAAGATCTTAAACATGGTTGAAGTGTTGAAAGTAGGTTAGTAGTAGAGTGTTTGTTTAACATATGTATGAGAGGCCCTGGGTTCAAGCTCTGGCACTAGGGAGGAAAAAATCTTAAACACCATTATTTATAGGTAAGGGTTTGGTTTGGTTTGGTTTGGTTTGGGAGAGAGAAAGCTCATACTTACTGAGAGCCCTTCATGTGCTAGACATTTTTATATTTCACTAATTATGTCCTGTGAGAATATTATTAACTTGATAAAATCTAGAACCACTTAGGAAGGGGTCTCTGAAAATGTCTGTCAGGGATTATCTTGATTACATTAATTGAGGTGAGAAGAGCTCAATTATGCTGATTGAGGGTGGCTAGGCAGGGAGGGGATCCTAGGCTGTAGAAGAGTGGAGAAAGCAAGCAGAGTATTAGCATACATGTAGGCATGGATTCATTGCTCTCTGCTCTTGACTGTGGAGAGAGAACCTTGGAGGAGGAACCTCTACAGCCCACTGTTAAGGTTCAATTATAGGCCGTGTTGATTAAGGTTGGACAAATTACTTGACTTTTTGTCTCAAGTCTCCTCATCTGTTAAAACAGAAATAACAGTACAAACTTCACAGGCTCATGCTTAGGACATCATGAATTAATATACCAGCACTTGGATGATACATGACTCTTGGGCAGGGCTCTAGGTCTTTTCTCCCCTGAAGGAGATTTCCCCCCTTTCTTTTTCCTCATTGTCAATGGCCCCAGGAGAGAGTTCTTCCTTCCTGAAGAGCCTGCAGAATGGCTGACCAGGATTCTGATGGCACTTGGATTTGCTGGGCCAGAGAGCTGCTATGTTTTTGTTTTCTGTTTAATGTGCCTTGAAACAGTCCTGTATTCTCTTGTCTGTATTTGTGGATTGTTCTTCCTTCCATGCCTCTGCTATTTGGGAAAGGCCAGGGTGTAATTGCTAGTATCTTGTGCTAGTTCTGGTCTTTGATTGAGACTGGAACTTACATCACGGCCTTCCCCTTGAGTTTTCTCTGGCATCTCCCTTGACAATACTTCACTCTGTTTTGCTGTTAGTGACTTTCCATAGTGTAGTGATTACCTAATACACTGCCTCCTGCTCCCCATAGTCTATTAGGTGAACATAGTCTTACCATGTTCACCTAATACCTCACCTTCTGGTCCCAGAATGTGTTCCGTGTCCTATAAGGTCTTAGAGAATCCAAAAGAATTATATAAATGAAGATCCTTGACCCCCAAAACCTCCCACATGTACCCTTTGGCTAGTGTTCCAATTTCTTCTGCATCTACAGGAACCAATGTGTTGATTTGCTGCCTTTTGACTGATCAATTTTTACCTGAGTGTATCAATATTTTGCCTGCATGTATATAAATGCACCCATGAACACAATATCCATGGCAGTCAGAAGAGGGCATTGGACCCCATGGAACTGGAGTTATGGATGGTTGTTAACTGCCATGTGGATGCTGGGAACTAAACCTGGGTCCTCTGCAAGAGCAGCCAGTGCCTGATCTGTTGCCTTTTCCCTGTGGTACCTAGTGACTTTGCTTAAAATGCAGGTGCTGCATTGATTTCCAGAATATATAAACTACTCAAAAAACAAAGAAAAAAAGAAAACAAATGACCCACTCAATAGATGCAGCAAAGAACTGAACAGAGTCTTCACAAGTGAGGAATTAGAGATGGCTGAGAAACACCTTAAGAAGTGTTCCACATCACTAATCATTAAGGAAATGCAAATCAAAACCACTTAAGATATCATCTTACTCCAATAAGACTGGCTAGGATCAAGAAAACAAATGATACCAAGTGCTGGAGAGGTTGTGGGGAAAGGGGAACACTCATCCACTGCTGGTGGGAATGTAAACTCATACAGCCACTATGGAAAGCAGTGTGGAGAACCCTTGGAAGACTTGGAATGAACTTGCCACCCCACCCCACCATACCACTCCTGGGCATATACCCTCAAGACTCTACCCCACCACAGAGATACATGCACAGCCATGTTATTCAGTCTCTTCACAATAGCAAGGAGCTGGAAACAACCCAAATGCCGTTCAACTGATGAGTGGATAGAGAAAATGTGATTGTACACCATGGAGTTCTATACATCAATAAAGAGAAATAAGAGACATCATGAAGCCTTTGCAGGAAAATGGTGGAGCTAGAGGACATCATGCTGAGTGAAGTAACACAGCCCCAGAAAAACAAACGACAAATGGATCCCTCATCTGTGGATGCTAGTGCCAGTTACCTACTTGTAAGTATTTCTTGTGTATGGACCCCTGAGCTTTTGTCCAAAGCAGTTGGGAGTGATGGATACTGGAAACAACAACAACAACAACAGAAAGGACTGCATCAAAGAACTGACTGAAACAGTGAACTTCTGCTCAAAACAGTCAACTTCCTCATGGAGAATATTGAGAAAGAGATGAAAAGCATGTTTGGCAGAATGCATGAGCTCTGGTGGGGTGGAGGAATGGGGGGGAAACGGGTCTAGATTTGTTAAAAAAATAAAAATAAGCCGGGCGTGGTGGCGCACGCCTTTAATCCTAGCACTCAGGAGGAGGCAGAGGCAGGCGGATCTTTGTAAGTTCAAGGCCAGCCTGGTCTACAGAGTGAGTTCCAGGACAGCTGGGGCTACAGGGAGACCCTGTCTCAAAAAGACCAATAAATAAATAAATAAATAAATAAATAAATAAATAAATAAAAATAAAAATAAATTTATGTGAAAAAAAAAAAGATGCAGGTGCTGACCGTATCCTGAAATCTCCACGCAGTTGCAATTAAGAAATGCACCTTGTGGCTGTAGCTCAATGGCAGAGTGCTGAGTACTCTGTCCCTAGCACATAAGCTCTCAACAAAACAAAAATAAGTATAATGAAATATTTCTTTAAAATGCTCTCTGACTCATAAGGAATATGATTGGCCCACTATTGGGAGTCAAATATTGTTCTCAGCCATGAAGAAAAGGCCAAGAGCAAAGCAGATGAGCCTATGGCTCTTGTAAAATACCACTTCAGGGGCAGGAACACAAACAGGTGGTCGTACAAGTAGGCCATTTGTATTGGGTGATGTGGAGGAATGGTAGGAACAGGAGGTAAGTAGAGGAGGGTGCAGGGGAGGAGCAGGATAGAGAGTAAGTTGTGATGCTGACTGACTAATGCTGTCTGTGAGTGTGCTCTGCTGTGAAACTCAAGACTGCATTTAAAGATAGGAGAGAACCAGCAGTTCATTCGGGGACAAGAGAAAAGAACAGTGCATTCAGAGTCCATGGCAGGAAAAAGCATGATTTATATTTAATATTTTATTTATTTTTTTGATTTATGTGTATGAGTATATTGCTTGTATGCATGTAAGTGCACTTGTGTTGTGCAATGTCTATAGGTGTCAGTGTCAGATCCCCTGGAACTCGTGTTAAAAATGGTTGTTTGCCACCATGTGGGTTCTGGGAACCAAACCCAGGTCCTTTGCAAGAGCAGCCAGTGTGCTTAACCACTGAGTCATCTCTCCAGGTCTAAGACCATAATATTTAAGCCAAAGAAAGCATTCTCATGTGCCCAGACCAGTGGTGGAGCCTGTGATTGCCAATATGGATATGTGTTGTATCAGGCAGACTATGCTAGCCATTGTAAGGAATCTGCATTTAGTGACAACTAATATGTCCACATCTTGTACTGCAAGCCAATGACACAAGGGTCTTTCCTTCACTTTTTCAGGAAGATACTTCCTTCAGTGTTAAATACCACTGGCTACATCAGATGTTTCCAATAATGCTGAAGAGAAAAAAAGCAGAGAAACAACAAAGATTCGCTTTATTTTATTTTATCTTTTTTTTAAACTATTTTTGAGATAGGGTGTCATTAGGTAGTACCAGCCAGCCTCAAACTTGCAGCTCCTCACCCTATACTTCCTGAGGTCTAGGATTACAGACCTGGGCAACCAAGTCCTGCCCAGGAATTGAGTTTTCGACTCTTTGTCAAAAGCTAGATAGAAATAGAAGAAAAAAAAAAAAAACCTTGGTTTTAGTGTTCCTATTTTAAAGCTGCGGTGGCTTTCATCTGATCTGTTGTGGAGACAAAAATGGCCAGGGAACGGCAATTTCAGCTTCTTTGAGTAACACTTTTAATTGCTTTAACATGAAGTATGGATATCAGAAAGGGAAAAGTTAATCTGTTACAGACACATTCAAAATTCCAGACACAATTCATCAATTCTTTCACAGAAATAACAGCTTCTGCCTTGTCCCAAGATCAGAACTTAAATTAAAATAAAGCTCTTGCAGCTAATTTTTCTCTTATGTGCTGAAAAAAATCAAAGCCCAATGTTAACAAGCAAAACCTAGAGCAAGAGAGTAACATAAATCCTTTTGATGCACTAGATCGTAAATGAGACTTTACATAGCTGTGCTGTACAATTTGTTAGCTTAGGCATAAAGAATCTTGGTCCTATTTTAAGAGAGTGCCAGTTTCTACAAAATGTGGCCCAAACTGTTAATGTTAAGTAACTAATAGAAGAGTATGAAGAAAGTTAATGCATCGAGTTTTTAAGGTCTCCCTTTTATTGTTTGTTTTCATTTTGTCTAATGTTTCGGCTCTGTTCTGTGTTCAAAAAGAAAAGAATGAGGAAACCTTCGTCCTTAGGAATACCACATATATCTGCTCTCACCCTCTCCACCATGGTGAATGGAAGGAAGAGAGAGATTCTGATTTAGGAATAAAAACTTCCTCTCAAGCAGATTTAATTAAATATTGAAATGTTAATCGAGCATTTGTCAGTGCACCCTTTAATTACTTTGAAAGCAATACAGTCCCCCGTGTTCATTTTCCAGGATCAGGAAATTGAGAATCATGATTTATGAAACAATCTCTAGGACTATGTCCTTTACAGTCTTTAGGCTTGAAAAAAATCTCATCTCACCTTTTCCTCAGTCTAGTAAGGCCAATGTTCATCCCAGGCATTCCATATCATAGGACCCGGACAGAAGAAAATCATTTTTTCTAACTTCCTGTTAGAACAGGCTTTAAATAATTTTTTAAATATACCATCCATTGCTCCTCCATATTTATATCCTCTGTATTTACATCAGAAATGAATTTTAATTTAGAAGCACAGCGACTTGTATTTCGAGAACAAATTAGCCTCATTAGCTAGTCCAAAATGATACTCCTCCAGCAATTATTCTGAGAGTTTTCTTTAAATTATGTTTATCTTTTCTTGGCCACCACAAGCAAATTTTCCCGTGAAATGGCAACTCCTGGCCACCCACAGAGTCACTATGGCATCAGCTGTGGACATCTGTCAGCACCTTTTACGGACATCAAGAGCAGCCAAAGGGAGGGAAAAGTTCAGCTGTTTGAAACAAGCATTTGGGTGGAGAAAACACTAACACAGAGATTTCCAACCGCCACCTCTGAGTGGAACTTTGTAGAGAAACCAGCCTCCCAGAAGACTTCTGGGGTTGGATAAACGAGTGATTCCGTTTCATTCTTCCCTGTCGAAGGCCCAGGACCAATGCCAATCTAAGGGCTTTGGGATGCAGAGCACTATAGCCATGGACTCTTATTTTACCACCATGACCTGCTATTATTACTCTCCTAAAAAGAGACTTTAATCACCACCCTGCTTTTAGTTTCGAGACGTGTTCCTTCTTGTCAATTTTAGTTTTCCACTTTAAACTCCTCTACATTGTTTATGATAACTACACTTAAATAATAAATACTCTTAAATTCTTTGTGGGAAGATTTGGATTTATTTTCTTATTTTTCATTTTCATTAGCATATATTAATTATATATAATAATGGGTTTCGTGACATTTGCATACACTTATATAATGTATTTTGGACATATTTACCCTCCATTGTTTTCTCCATCTCTCTCACTCTGCTGATCCTCTTCCTCCTTCCAAATAGTCCTTATTTAGGGCTGGAGAGATGGCTCAGCAGTTAAGAGCACTGACTTGCCAAGGACCTGGGTTCTATTCTCAGCACCCACATAGCAGCTAACAACCATCCATAACTCTGGTTCCAGGAGATCTGATGGCTCTTCTGCCCTTTGCAAGCATTGCATGACGTGATGCACTTACACACATGCAGAGAATACCCTCATGCTCATAAAATAAAAATAATAAAATATACTAAATAAATAGTCCCCATTCATCTTTTCATGTGTGTGCGTGTGTGCACATGCGCGTGCGCATGTGTGTGTAACAATGATTTTAATTGAAATTACCTACAGAAGCACAGGGAAGGAATTAATCACATGAGCACTGAAAATTTACCAGAAAATGTCTCTCCCTCCTCCAGCAACCATTAGTTGCTTATAGGTCCTCAGAGATGGGTGGGCCCTTGTGAGTCCCTCCCTCCTCCATGGCAGACCCAATCTTGTGCAGGTAATCACAGATGCTGAGAGGCCAGGAGCACAGTGGCTGTGTCATGCTAAGAAGAGAGCATTCTAGAGCACTCTGCACCTTCCTCCAGGTCTTACATTCTTTGGGCTCTCTCTTCCATCTTGTGCCCTGAGCCATGGAGGAGGTGATCTAGATGTCTCATTTAGGGCTGAATATGCAACAGTCACTTATTCTTAGTACTTGGGCTTAGTCTCTGCAGTAACTGCCACCTAATGCAAAAATAAGCTCCTCTGACCAAAGCTGACAATCTATAAGTACTTATCTATGAGCATAATTATAAATATCTAAAAGGCAACTTAACAGGTGCAGCTCATCCATTCAACCTAACAGTTGCTTCTCCACTAGGACCTATGACCTCTTCAGCCACAGAGTTCTGACCAGGTCTACAGCACCAGGCCACCTATGGAGAGAGCCTCAAATCCTTTCAGAATGTGGTTACCCCCATAACAGCCATGCCACTATTATAGCAGTAGCACATCTTGCCTGGTAAGTCATCAGAATAGCCTCAGGGTTCATAATTGAGTAAGACTATTGATGTAATTCTCCCCCTACAGTCTTCACAGCACCTTCTGGCACTGTGAAAGATAGTCAAGCAGGGAGGAAGCTTCCAGCTTGTTCTATGTCCTGTAATCAAACCATGTGGTATGGTTGGCAGCCAGTAGCAGTGACAATAGCCTGCATTGTTTTAGCTGCTAACATCTTGCTAACAGCTGGTAGGCAGATCTTCATTTAATAACATTATGGTTTCTTGGAAGAGTTTTATCCAACTATACAGGGTACCACAAACCAAAATCTTTCTTACTTTTTTATTTTTAAGCTTTTACACATGTACACGTTGTGTGTGAAGCATCTTCTCACTCAGGCCCCTCCCTTTTCTCACCCTTTCCCCTGAACACTGGTCTTCTTTGTCACTTAAATAGCCTTACTTGTATGTTCAAGTCGTGTGTGTGTGTGTGTGTGTGTGTGTGTATGTGGAGAGAGAGAGAGAGCTGAAAGGTGATTTTTATGTATTCATATAAAATCTAGGAAATATAGTGAGAAAAAAACACATGATATTTGTCTTTCATGTGGTTGGCTTAATATGATTACTCCAGTTGCACCTATTTCCCCCAAAATGACACAACTTCATTCTTCTTTATGGCTCAAAAAAAAAAAAAAATATATATATATTATATATATATATATATATTATATATATAATTTCGCAATTTTTCTTTTCACCTTCTCTCATAGAGGGACATTTTGTTAGTTCCATAATTTAACTGTTGTGACTAGTCCTGCAAAAAACATTGATGTGCAAGTATCTCTGTGACGTGTGGATCTGGAGTCCTTCGGAATACTCTTCAACTTAGATGTACCGTTCTTGTGACTCTTTCAAGCCAAATCACGGTCCCTTTTTCTTGTAGATCAACCAATGCAAGCTGATTACTTTTGTTGTCTTATGCTGACTTCCATCTAGCTCTGCTGTATCTACCTCCTCCCTGAAAGCAATATTCCAGGGGTGTTTTTTTAATTTAATTTTTTTAATTAATTTTTATTTATTTCTGTATGTGTATTAATGTACTGTCTGCATGCAGGTCTGTGCACCCGTGTCGTGCAATGCCGCGGAGGTCAGAAGAGGGTCTCGGATTCCCCTGGAGCTGGAGTTCTCCTGGAATTGGAGTTTCAGACGGCTCTTGGCCGCCATGTGGGTGCTGGGGTTCGAACCCGGGTTCTCTGTAAGAGCGGTCGGTGCTCTTAACCGCTAGGCCATCTCTCCAGCCCCTCCAGGGGTGTTTTTACCAAAGGCACTACATTGCCCACTTGCCCCTTATGATGTGGTGTTTCCATACACACAAGCCCAAATCTGCATCGTATTGCAAGCATGTCTATGTGCTGTCTTCCCTCCCCCTCCTTTCTTTGTTTTCTGGACTGCTCTTTCTTGCTACTCACTTTTTGGCGCTTGTCCCCCCCCCCCGCCCCCCAGCACTGGGGTCATACCTGTCTGACTTCATTCACACCTCACTCGATCCTCCCTTATTTTCAACCTCAAAAATCCCACATAGCACTTCTCTTTATTCACTGGTGTGTTTCCAAAGCTTTCTGATTTAATTTCATCTGAAAATCTAATTAACATGCTGTTTACTACTTTTCTCCCTCAGGTTACAACGGAAATGCTCAGGAAAAAAAAAAAATAGCACTAACAGGGATTCCGGAGCCTTCCCTAAGTCTCTCCTCCTGCGAGAGCTGCAGAAAGTGCAATTAACTTTCTTCAGCTCAAGGGATGCTTGTTTCAACCACTTTACACCGTTTTGATGGACAGCTGTGTCTCTTCCCTAATCAGCCAGTTTGGAGATAGAACAATTACAAAAGACAGCAATTATTGAATGCAGTCTGTCATTGGAAAGATGAAGGTTGAGAAGGGAAGACGAAACAAGAAACGACCCAAATTTCTAGTCAGATGATAGGAAGATCTCAACTCTCTTGAGGCAGCACACTCAAATGGGGATGCTGAAAAGCAAAGACTCCAAGATTCAGACAGGTGAAAACCCAGGCTGGCTTTCTATCCCCTTTCCAGGCCTCTAATCAAAGACCAATTACTGGGTTTTTTTTGTTTGTGTGTGTGTGCATTTTGTTAAAAAAAAAAAAAAACTTCAAGAGTTTTTGTTTTAATTACACTCTGATAGTTAAACAATGTTCTTGGGCATTTCCTTCTATCTCTCTCTGATTTTTTGCTGTTGTCATAATTTGATATACTTTACCTCATTTTTCAAAGTGAATGACTGGCAATATCTTTTTTAAGCCAATTTTTATTGAAGCTTTTTGCATTTCATAAAAAATTTCCAATCAAATCCAGACCCATTCCCCTTCCTTGCCCCCACCCCACCAGAGCTCATGCATTCTGTCAAACATGTTTTTCATCTTTTCCTCAGTCTCTTTTAAAATTTTTGATGCAGAAGTTTACTGTTTCAAGCAGAAGTTCACTGTTTCACTCAGTTCTTTGACAGTCTTGTGGTTGTTGTTCCTTCCAATATGCATCACTCCAAAATATGTATATATGCATGCCACATATATCTTTTATCATCTTCAGCTTATGATTTCTTTTTTTTTTTAATTAGGCTGAACACTGTCATGTTTGAAGGCTCCTCCTTGGCAAGCCCAAACAACCATCATTCCTGCCCTTGTGCTCTACACTGCAGTTTTCCCTTCCCATGGTCACCAAATGAGGTCCAGTAAGCACCATGCCCTGTCTTGATCCTCCTGTACTGGTCTCTGTGATACAGCCTGGGTAGTCCAATGATAGCAATCAATACTCTGAAGAGGCTGAAACCCCAGTAGTAGCTCAGTCCACAAGTTGGATGTCTCAGCAGTCCCCATCTGGCACTGAAGGTTTGGAGGATTCTTGGAGAGACATGAGTGTTCAGTCCATATTGGAAGGTTGAAAAGCTGTGTCTCATGTCTTTGAAGGATGGCAAAAGCAGTGGCAGCCATAGGGTAGCTGTACTTGCCAGTAAGACAGGCAAAACTGTGCTCTTTTTTCTCTTTTTGTCTTTTTACTAAGATCTCAAGTTTTATACCTGAAGTACAATTTCTCAGGCCTTACTAATTATTTCTGGTTATATATTCCTTTTGGATGCTTAAGGCCATACAATTAACCCAGATTAACCAAGGTTTTTGTTTTCTCAAGGTCAGTTGAGGATCTGGTCTTCAGGTTTTGGTGGTGGGGAGCCCCTGGCTCCTTTTGGCTTTTCATTCACCAGTTCCATCCACTCGAGGACAAAGTCAGGTCTTGCTAGACCAGGCTTCCATTTCTGAAGCATAAGCAGACTTTCCTCTTTATAGACTGGACACTGGCTGAAGTGCCATTAGTGGATCTCCAAGACCTCCCTGCACAGGAAGACTGGTGACCCACATTTGCAGGACATTTCAAGAGATGTCCCCATCCCTAGTCCCCTGGGAGTTAGTTGACCTCTAAGGGCAAGGAACAAAATTATCCCTTACGACCCTCAGCCAAATTGGTATGGGTATTAAGTATGGTCCTTAAGCATCCAGAAAGGCTAAGCTACACCAGCCTGATACTTTTAACTACTGTAGAATATTTTAGAAAATGCTTGGACAAAAGCTCAAGCAGCCTTGTATAGGAAATACCAAGAGGCACTCCCATAAGATAAATACTGTGATTAGGCACAATATCATGACAAATTAGGTTCTTTTTCCCTCATTCTTTTGTTTTTTTTTTTTGTTGTTTGTTTGTTTTAATTTATTTCTATGTGTATGAATGTACTGTCTGCATGCAGGTCTGTGCACCCGTGTCGTGCAATGCCGCGGAGGTCAGAAGAGGGTGTCGGATTCCCCTGGAACTGGAGTTCTCCTGGAATTGGAGTTTTGGATGGTTCTCGACCACCATGTGGGTGCTGGAGATCGAACCCAGGTCCTCTGTAAGAGCGATTGGCGCTCTTAACTGCTAGGCCATCTCTCCAGCCCTCCCTCATTCTTTTGATTTGGTGCATACATACCCTCCACCCATATACCAAAACTGCCTAAGTCTGAAAATAAATGGCATCTTAATTCTAGAACCTGTAAGGGATTCACAATATAAGAGCACAGTTGTTTTCAGATCACAAGGAATATAACATTAACATTGCTTAATTTGCCTTACAACTAGGTACTTGGCGCTAGCATCCACAGATGAGTGATACCATTTGTCGTTTGTTTTTCTGGGACTGTGATATTTCATGTAACATAATATCTTCTCATTCCATCCATTTACCTGCAGCAATATCTTTTTGATAATGATTATAAACAGGGGGCTGGAGAGATGGCTCAGCAGTTGAGAGTACTGATTGTTCTTACACAGGACCAGGTTCAGGTCCCAGCACCCATATGGAAGATAACAACCATAACTCCAGTTCCATGATCCAGTTCCAGCTCCAGCTTTTTTGGGCATTGCACAACATGGGTGTACTTAAATACAAGCAGACAGAACATATATGTAAAATAAAAATAAGGAAAAAATGATTACAAAACATGGAGCTTTGAAGAGATGTGTCCTTTCCTTTTTTTTTTTTTTTCAACCTCAGTAACTCCAACTTCTTCCTCTGAATTCACTTAAGCCATTGTCTCAAAAACACCATCTACTAGGCTGGAGTGATGGTGCAGGCCATCCAGGCTCGGGCTCGCAACCAAAACCACATCTACTTTCTCTGTATCCAATATGGGATGCTAGTCAACAGAAACATTGTTTTCCAAGTTTAATAGTTTGTCTTTATCTTTTTTTGATTTGAGGATTTTATGTATGCGTCTGTGTCATTCCCTCCACCCCAGCTTGCCCTACACGCAACTCCTCCCATGTCTTCTCAATCATCCCTCTCAAACTCATAACCTCTTCTCTCTATATTTGTTTTGTTTTATAAAACTCATATACTCTCTCTCTCACACACACATATGTATATGTATATGTATATGAGTCCAATTAGTGTTGCCCTTATTTGCACGTGTTTAAGGCTAATCACTTAGGATTGGGGGTCCCATCCCTGAAAAACAACTATAACACCAAAAATCTAAACAAGCAAACAAAAACTGTTTCTCCCTCCGTCAGCAATATTGCCTGCCTAATTTCTTCATCTAAGGATGAGGTCTTGTGAACTTTTCTTTCATCCATGTTAGCAAATCAACTGTGTGGTCTTTACAAGTCTTGTGCATTGTTAATGGGAGCAACATCTCCTGTTGTGGCTGGGAGAAACTATCACAAGTATGCTCCAGTGAGCATAGTTTTTTTATTTTTTTTAATGGCAAGATTGGAAAATATCACAAATAAGTCAATGTGTCTCTCCAGTTAAATAATTTATAAAAAGTGTTCTAATACAGAAGCAGGAAAACCAGAAAGGCAGTAGCACACGCTAAAACTTGTGAAACTTGACAAAGTAATACCAACATAGGGTGTTTGAATATCAGGAAAGAGAAAGAAATGAACCATGGGAAAAGGACTCGGGCTGGAAGAGCTCATGAACATTTTGCAAAAGTCTTGTGCTTTGTATCTCTCCAACTTCTTCTGTTCATCTCAGAAGGAAGGTAGAAAGAAATCTCACACAATCCCAGCATTTGGGAGGCAGAGGCAGGCAGATCTCTGTGATTCCAAGGCCAGCCTGGTCTACAAAGCAAGTTCTAGGCCATCTGGCGCTACAGGGATACCCAGACTCAAAAATACCAAAAAAAAAAAAATGTGGAAATTAGCCCAATTTCCATTCAACTGATACGTTGATAAACAAAATATGGTATGTCCATGCAGTGGAATATTATTTGACAATAAAAAGTAATGAAGTACTGAAACATAAAAAAAAAAAAAAAAAGATCCATCTTTCCTGTGAGGAAGGGAAAAAAGGAAAGAAAAAAAAAGTTGTAGATGGACAATGTTCAAGGGAGTCAAGAATTACAAAGTTAAGCCAATATGCCCTCTACCAAGTAAACTGAAAACTGACCCCAGGAAGCTGTTGACACCCAAGCTTCCAAGAGCATGAAGCAGGTAGAATAGGCTCTATAGTGCCTTGGACAAACCCAGCTTTAGAATATCTGTTGGTGAAAATAAGGTCAAACCAAAAATGGTAAGTCCAGATGGGACTGAATGCTGAGTCTCATGACTGGCCTTGTCTTCCACTGGTTGTGTGAACTTCAGTATGCTACCTGGCCTCCCTCTGTATCCCTTCTTCTCTGTTAACATGCCTTTTCCTATTGGGCTGTAGTAATGATCACATGAAATGACAGAAATGAAACCTCAAGCTTCATATAGACACCAGATGTTTCATAATTAAGATTTCACAAAATGTTTAATGTTTTGCCAGGCGTGGTGGTGCACGCCTTTAATACTAGCACTTGGGAGGCAGAGGCAGGCAAATCTTTGTGAGTTCAAGGCCAGCCTGGTCTACAGAGTGAGTTCCAGGACAGCTGGGACTACAGGGAGACCCTGTCTCGAAAAAACACAAAAAAAGTTTAATGTTTTATTGACACCGAGAACATCTATAGTTACTATTAATCACCCCTGGAAAAAAAAAATCAATTTTTCATTCACTAATCCTAGTCTTGTGATATTAGCACTTTCATTTTCAAACAAAGAGCTTAAAATGTTAACATGTTTGATGATATGGGAGTGTAGCTTGATGCTAAGCATTTGTGAGGCCCTGGCTTTAAGCCATAGCACCAAAATAATAATAGCAATAAATTTAAATTTTAAAAATTACTTCTTTTTACTTACTCAGCAAATGTCTATTTCAAACAATCAAATTTGGTATAAATTTTTTCACAGGATTTCAATGTCGAAGTTAAAGTTTATTTTTAAGAATTAGTCTGTCATTTAACTTCTAAATCTTTTACCATATTTCCATTTCTTTTTCAATTATGTGAAGTAAAAAGCAGGTCATTTAATAAGCCATTTCATATTTGCTGTACTGAAATGATCAAGTATCTGATAATCGAATGATGAATTGCTAAGCAATGAATACAAAGTTGTAGGTTCATTCAATTTATTTAGGCATGAGAATTCTTGAAACAACAGCACCAACAATTTGAAAAGAGGTTACATATCAACTTAATTTGTTCCCAAACATAACTGAAATAAATCAGATGACAAATATTCATTCTGAGCTCTACAGCTGGCCCATCACTTATGGTCAATCTGCAAATGGCCTGAGCATTTGAACATGCAAAGGATGCTATTATTTATATTTCACCTCAAGTGATATATAGGCAATAAAAAGTACATGCAAAATATGCTATGGAAAAGTTCCACATGTGAGTGTGTGTATATGTAGACGCTGATACTGGGGCTGGAAAGATGGCTCAGTGGTTAAGAGCACTGGCTGTTCTTGCAGGGGGCCAGGTTTGATTCCCAGCACTCACATGATGGCTAACAACCATAACTCCAGTTCCAGGGAATGCTTTCTTCTGACTTCCATGGGCATTGTGCAACACAGGTACACTGACACACATGCAGGCAGTACATTCACACACAAAAATAAAAATGATAAATGGGGATGGAGAGATGGCTCAGTGGTTAAAAGCACTGACTGCTCTTGCAGAGGACCGGGGTTCGATTCCCAACACCCACATGGCAGCTAAAATCCACCTTTAAGCCAGGCATAGTGGTACATGCCTTTAATCCTAGCACTCGGGAAGCAGAGGCAGGTGGATCTCTGTGAGTTCAAGGATAGCCTGGCCTACAGAGTGAGTTTCAGGCCAACTGGGGCTATAGGGAGACCCCATCTCAAAAATAAATAAATAAAATATTTTTTAATAAAAGCTGATAGTACCCACTGACAGTACATGAATTACTGTTCTTGTTGTTCTGACAGGAAGGGCTTATTTTGGTCATGATGTAAGAAGAGACACAGACCGTGACGGCAGGGATGGCATGGCAGCAGGAACATAGGGTGAGCAGTCATATTGCATCTGCAGGCACGAAGCAGAGGGAGAGACTGCTGATGCTCAGCTGCTTCCTCTCCCCCCTTTTATTCCGTTTAGCACCTTGGTCTCTGGGATAGCACCACCTACATCCAGTGGTTCTACATCCAGTGGGTCTACCTTCAGTGGGTCTACACTCAGTGGGTCTACACTCAGTGGTCTACACTCAGTGGGTCTACATTCAGTGGGTCTACACTCAGTGAGTCTACACTCAGTGGTCTACACTCAGTGGGTCTACACTCAGTGGGTCTTCACTCAGTGGGTCTACACTCAGTGGGTCTACACTCAGTGGTCTACACTCAGTGGGTCTACACTCAGTGGTCTACACTCAGTGGGTCTACCTTCAGTGGGTCTACACTCAGTGGGTCTACACTCAGTGGTCTACACTCAGTGGGTCTACACTCAGTGGGTCTACACTCAGTGGTCTACACTCAGTAGGTCTACACTCAGTGGTCTACACTCAGTGGGTCTACACTCAGTGGGTCTACATTCAGTGAGTCTACACTCAGTGGGTCTTCCCTTCTCACTTAAACCACCCTCGAAACTGCCCAAAAGACATATCCACAGGTGTGTCTCCTAAGTGATTGAAAATCCAGTCTTGTTGACAAGGAAGATTAACCACCACAGGCCATTTGCTAAAATGAAAATCAAAGAATTGTTTGTTTACAGCTGAAGGATTCCTTGATGGTTATACAAAGATACTGACACAAAATTAGCATATGTGGAAAGAAGCTTAAGAATAGATGAATATAGGACTGGAGAGATCGCTCAGCAGTTAAGAGCACTGGCTGCTCTTGTAGAAGACCTGGGTTCAGTTCCCAACACCCACACGGTGGCTAACAACCTTTCATAACTCCAGTTCCAGGGGATCTGACGCCCTCTTCTGTTCTCCAAAGTCACTGCACAATACAGGTGCACTTAAACGCATGCACGCATAACAGTCATACACATAAAATTAAAAAAAAATCAAAATGGGCTGGAGAGATGGCCTAGGCAACTGCTCTTGCAGAGGAGTTCGATCCCCAGCACCCACACAGCAGCTGAGAGCCATCTTTAACTCCAGTTCCAGGGGAATCCGATGCCCTGTTCTGACCTCCGCAGCATTACATGACACCGGTGCACAGACCTGCATGCAGACAGTACATTCATACATATACAAGAATAAATAAAATTTTAAAAATCAAAATAAAGAATAGATGAACATAGTCTTAATGATCAATAATTTATGTCATCTGGATTCACTGAATAATCTTAACCTCATCAAAAGTGGGATAATCAAGTAGTATGATACAAGGAAATAAGTACCAATCCTAGCCATGAAGTGTTCTTACCTAAAAATTATACCTAAACGTAATGAAGCTAGAGATCTAAGCAATTCACAGGGAACACCTACAGAAATTCTCTTGCTGACCTACATGGGATAGGGACCAGGCTATAATAGTGACAATGTTCATGTCTGTGACAAAATATCCAACAAAAGCACCTAAGGGAAGCAGGATTTATTTTGGCTCACGGTATGAGAGGGTGCAATCCACATGGTAGGAAAGGCTTGGCAGCAGAAGCATGTGGCGGACACTCGAAAATCAGTAGACCAGGAGGAAAAGGGAATTCAAGCTGGACTGTAACCCATAAGCTCCACTCCTATGACCTGTATCTGCCAGCTGAATCCCATGTCCAGAAGGTTCCACAACCCACCAAACCAAGACTCCCAGCTGGGTACTATTTGAAGCCACGATGAGCCCATGGGGGACACTTGACACTCCATAACCCAGAGTAAACACCTAAGAAAAAGTGACCTGATTTATCCAGTGAATCCTTGAAATCCAAGAAACAGAATCAGGGCCTTGTTTGGGTCCGGATGTTAACAAAAACAACTTTTGAGACAAGCCAGGAACTGTGGATTAGAAATTGGATGAGATAGAAGAAACATTGTCTTGTTATCTTTTCACTGTTACAGTTTCAAAAGTCGCCCTTGCTCATTAGGGATGAACATTATAATCTTTCAGAGTGAAATGGCATTTGGGGAGCAAGGAGAGTACATGTGTGTAGACGGCAGGAGGAAAGATGAGGTGAAATTAGCAAAATGCTAGTAATTACTGTCCCTAGGCAATGGCTCAAAAGTACCAGCTACTTCTGTATGCTTAAAATTTCTTCATATTGAAACATTTCTAAAAGGTTAAATGAAGCCTGGCTGTGGTGGCACACGCCTTTAATCCTAGCACTTGGGAGACAGAGCCAGGCAGATCTCTGTGAGTTCAAGGCCAGCCTGGTCTACAGAGCGAGCTCCAGGCCAGCTGGGATGAAAGGGAGACCCTGTCTCAAAAATACCAAAAAATGCTGGAGAGATGGCCTAGCGGTTAAGAGCGCCGACCGCTCTTGCAGAGGACCCGGGTTCGATCCCCAGCACCCACATGGCGGCCGAGAGCCGTCTGAAAATCCAATTCCAGGAGAGCTCCAGTTCCAGGGGAGTCCGACACCCTCTTCTGACCTCCGCGGCATTGCACGTCACAGGTGCACAGACTTGCATGCAGACAATACATTCATACACATATGGAAATAAATAAAATTTAAAAAAAATTTAAAAAAAAGTAAATGAATCTATATCCCATTTAACTGTTTATTCACATCACACAACCATAAATACCCACACACTAGTTTGGGAAATACATGGCTGCTTGAATCTTGAGTTACTTGCAAGTTCTAAATAATAAACCATTATTAATAAGCTCAAGCCCAAACTCCAATGAAACAACAGCTCAGTAACCTCAATTCTGAATTAGGCTTCCGTTCTCTGAGCTTAAGGAAAGATAGTGTTTCTGCAGAGCAGAGTAGGTAGACCCTAGTACTGTCAAGGTCAGTCATCAAACCCTTGGTGATGCTATTTTGTTCAAATTAGTGAGAGAGATGGAGAATTACAGGAAGCATAAAGCACCAACTACAGTAATTAAGAAGCTTTCGGTTCCTCCTCTTTCCCCGTCAGGAGGAAGGCTAGGGGAAGGCCCTCGGACTTGTTCCTGCATTGTGGTAACCACAGCCCAGATCCCTAGGCTCTGGAAGGTTCACTAAGATGCACTGAAAAAAAAAATAAACAAGCTGTCAAATTATGAATAACATGATACATATCAGCTATATATGACAAGGGGAAATAAATCTTAGAGCTGGGCCTAATGGCTCGCCCCGTAATTCCAGAACTTGGGAGGTTGCAGGAGGAAGATCAGAGTTTCAAGGTCATCCTCAGCTACCTGGTGAAGTTTAAGGACTACACGAGACCTTGTCTCAAAGAAAAAGAATCACCTATTTTTTGTCTATGTCTCCTCTACTTCCACCTCATAGCTACATCATTGCATCTTTGTACACATGCACATGTAGTGCTGGGGACGAGTCTTGGGCCTGAGGTAAACTAGGCGAGATCTCCAACACTGGATGACATCCCGGCCCTATCACTGCATCCCAATAATTATATAGCTTTCCATGGTACAGGAGTAGAGGGAAATCGTCACCTTCACCAAGGATCTCTTGTTAGTGCACCACGCTGCTCCAACCTAGTCATGAGTCCAGACTCCAGAGGAACTGGGGCTGGGGATTATGGAGCTGTGGCTGGTGTCCCTGGAGAATGCAGGGAAGGTAGAAGGAGATGATGTCTAAATGCTAATTTGCATTACATTTTGAACATATATATGTGTGTGTGTGTGTGTGTGTGTGTGTGTGTGTGTGTGTGTGTGTGTATAATTTCCCTTGAGTTTTTGTTTTGTTTGTTTTAGGTAACTATACCCTCATTTTATTCACAGCCAGGAATAACATGTCTCTCAAGTTATTTGTGCAGAGAAGAGAGAAGCTGATCTACATGAAAGGACCACTGCTCACATCCAACACCACAAATCCCAGCACACACAGCTCCCCAAACCCTCCAAGGAGGACAAGGAGGCAGAGCATGCAGTGACTGTTTGAAGAGTGGAACAAAACCACATCCTGATGTCTTGGAGCTGACAGAAGGAAAGAATATTTACATAAGATAAGGCGTCAATAAATCGGAACGTTCAATGTGCTTAGAAAACGACAGTGTCAGGTACAATTAGAGGACGCCAAATGGCCACAGCAGATCGCATCTTCCAGTTTCATTTAATTCATAAAGAAGGCAGAGGTTCAAAGGAATAGCTCCTCCTCACACCCCTCCTTTGGAAAAACTTCTTCCTGCCCCTCAAATGCCAAAGCCTGGCGACACCCTTGTTCCTTACACCTTGAATTGATTTTTCATGAGGTATTTATTGATTAGAAGCAATGTGCATCTGAGTCTCAGCCACAAAGTGGTGTTTCAATCAAGTGAAGATGGACATTTCCAGCCTGTTCCTGTGAACTGACCCATCTGTCACCATCTTTGTGCCCAGAGGGAACAGCAAGCCCTCTTGCCTCCTCCTCCTCCATCTCTTTGATGCTTTTTGTCACACACAAAAATTACAGACAACATGTGAATGCATTTTATCTCTTTTAAGCAGAAACGTTTTTATTGTCAACCCAGTCAAAAAAAAAATGAACTAAACTGATAGCATTAAATTTCTGAATAGCAAGAATAGTTTTGTTGGGTTCAACATGAGGTTAGAACAAAGTAGAAGTAATGGAAAAATTGAAATCAGATACATTTAAGTGACTTTACACAGTTGTTTTTTATTAAGTACAGGTAACAATACGCAGAGCCATCTGGAAACCAAGACGGCAGGTTTGTGATGGTCATGAACCTGACATCCAGCAAGAAGCAATTAACCCTTATTGTAATGGTTCCTTAAAAGTCTCAGAATCCTTGTAACACATTCACTGGTTATGAACAGAAGCTGATTTTAATTCCAGATAAATTGGAAGACCTAAAGAATTTGTGGGGAAACAGAGGAGGGGACAGCCAGCCAGTCCTCTGGTGTCTGGTTTCCCTACAGGGAAAGAAACCAGCTAAACTGTAGGTGTACTTGTTCTTGTTATAAAATTTGAGGCCGTGAGCAAGACTGGGGTGTGACTTGCTTTGTTTTCTTCTAACAGAATGTTAGTCATTACTGAGGGTTTTTAAAATTCTGACTATTGGTATTTATTTAGACTACGGTTAATTTACCCAACTAGATTTTAAGGAGCACCTGCTTACTATGTTCAAGAGAATGCACTTAAAAACTTTTAAACCGATTATTTAAACTCTTATTATTTTTATTATTGTACAATTAGGCAGTTATATTTTATATTCTTACAACATGAACAGATTTGGGCTGTAGGAAAAAGACTAGAAGGACATGGGGCCAGCGAGAAGGCTCAGCAGGGAGAGGGGCTTGAGGCTCAGGCTGATGATGGGAGTTTGATCCCTGGAATCCACTTGGTAGAAGGAGAGAACATGCTCTGAAAGTTGTCCTCTGACCTCCATATGCACACACACACATACACATACACATACACACACACACACACACACACACCAAATAAATAAATGCAAAAAAGTTAAAAACAAAAACATAACTTCTAGCCGACAAACAAACTGCTTTTTTTCTTCAACTCTTCATCTGATATTAAATGCCATTACCCAAAAGATTATGCTATATTGTATTCTTAATTTAAGCCCCAAATTACAGCATTTTTAGATGAAATCAGAGCCAAGTCCCACTGGTATTTGAGAGTGGCAATATCATCATTTCTCCATATTTTGTGCTCCAGTGTTTTGTTTTTTTTCTCTTTTTCCAACCTGTTCTGTGGACAGGTTTCCAATTCTGTTTCCTCTCTTCAAGTGTGGTTCTATAGGAAATTTCATACAAATGGGAAATGCTCATTCTACTTAAGAAACAAATAACCCTCTAATCCAATAACAAATGAATTTTGCTTAAATGCAAAGCTCATTTTCACTTCCAAAACTCTGACCTTTATTTCCCACAAAACTCCTATGAAGAAATTCCATTCATGAATTTCATCTGTACCAGAACAAAAATATCTAATTGCCTCTTCTATGAAATCTGTATTTATCAATTATGGCTTTCTCGGGGAAATTCTAATTTGAAAAACTGCTCTACATTCCAAGCCTTAACAGTTGGAGGTGGATGTCCTTAAGGATGGAGAGGAGAAAAGTTCTTTTTTAAATGGCACATTTACTAATTATAAAATGCTCTTATCTCGCTGCAGCCGAAGCCAACATGAACATGTGCCTTGCACTAAGAAATCCCAGGATTGTCACAACTTGTGCCAGCTGTTGAGGTTATGACACCTGTGCCAGCATCGCCAGCTCTGCCCACTGTCATCTGTTCCAACTGTTCCATCTGCCCTGTTTGTACCAATTCTCCATTTCTGCATCTGTACCTTCTGCAGAAACGTTTCCAACAGTGCCAGCTGTGTCGTTGGTGCCAAATATGCCAGATGTTCTATTTGTCCACCGTGGCCCAAATCAATGCAGTTTTGTGCTCATTAGTTTTAGCTGGTAGATTCTATTTTACAATTTTTTGAGATGTATTTAGATTGAATCCAGGCAAATATCCTCCTTACAATGATAGCACATCTAACTGTTCGTCTTTTTTGCAACCCCAACTTTGTATCTGATGTGAACTTGCTCAATATTATTTTGATCATGTTGGAACAGCTCACTAAAATAAATTTGATATTAATTGTGGTAGAGAATTTTCTACAATGTAAAACTATAGATTGAGAAAGCCATGGCACACATTAACAAATTGGCAAAGTAATTAAAAAAGAATAAACTTTATTCTGATAAACAAATTGAGAATGCTCAGAAATCAATATGGTGAGCCGATTAGAGTAATCTGCCTCATAATGTCCTATTAAGCTGCCTGTTTATTGGTCTTTTAATTGACAGAGTTATGCATTTGGATTAATGTTTCTGTCATCCCCTCCCACTTTCTGGGTTCTGCTCTGGAGAGTGTTAACCAAGGATGCACACGGATGGCAGGGTAAGACCCACTGCCCTTGCTACTTCCTGGGAGAATGGAGCAAGGTCCAGTCCTCCAGCTAGAATCTAGCGTCTTTCCTCTCCTACACGCCATTTCCACAGGCGCCAACATAAGCCATTCTTCTTCAGAGGCTCTTCCAGCTTTAAAACTGGAAGGAAGAAGAAAGTATTTTCATGCCTACAATCCCAATATTCAACATCATCACAAACCAAATCCTAAAATTTTCATTTTTCTTTTTGCTTTTTGCTCATTCAGAAAAGGTTTTATTTTGGGGATTCCCTGATGCTTAATCTCTGGAATTTTCCCCCAATTCTTTTTTCTTCATTTTTGAATGTAGAGGGTGAGCACAGTGTCTGTCACTTGAAGATTGATGACTTGCCAGGAATGTGAGGTACAGAGATCATGCATGGAGCTACCTCTCATTCATTTACCCCGGATTTTCTGACTTACCTCCCCGATGAAGTAAATTGTACTTCTTAGCTGAAACTTCAATGCTAGCTATGAAATTCTTTTAAAATATTTTATTTATTTGTAAGTATTTTGTTTAGAAAAATTTTTTATTTATTGGTTATTTTATGTGTATGAGTGTACTGCCTGCACCCATGTAAGTGCACCCATGTCGTGCAATGCCCACAGAGGTCAGAAGATCCCCTGGAACTGGAGTCATGGATGGTTGTTAGTTACTCTGTGGGTACTGGGAACTGAACCCAGGTCCTCTGCAAGAGCAGCCAGTGTTCTTAATGGCTCTCTAGCCCTGAAGTTCTTGACATTGGATAAAATGCCAGCTTACAGTTATGACCACAGATTTGTAGACCATTTGCACATGTGATGAGATACACTGAGGACATGTCTCCAAAGCTTTATTAGGTTTTCAAAATCCATACAGAAAATTCCAAGCTCTAAGGTGAATCACTGCATTCCTCTGAAACTAATGAACTTACCTAGAAGTGATAGTGACTTCCTGGTGACGTCTCCCCAGACAAGGGTCTGTACATTGAGGGGCCAGACCAACAGGGCAATGGTCCAATGGTATCCCTGCTTGGCTACAACACCCTCCATTCAACATCCTCTTCCTTCATAAGGCCCACATTATTTCTTAGTATCTCAAGTTCTTCATTCCTCTTATCCATGTTTGATGTGTTTCTGACCCTCATTTTGAACCTCTCTTTAACCTTCTCTGAATGTAGAGGGGAGATTGCATAAACATCTATTAATTTAGATGGTACCTTCCTTACAAAACATGCCCAGTTCTGAGGTAGAGAGATCCAATCTGAGTCTGCTGATCCTCCTGGAAATGCCACCAACTTTTTAATTCTAATTCCCTGTGTTGCAAAATGCCAGGAAGGAACATCCTTAATTAGGATTAAAATAGTTTTGTGACTCGTTGGGAGTGCACCCTGTACCTTCTAAGCACATTTTAATTAATACAACTTCTGCTCCCTGCTGACAAAGATGTTTCCGATGTTGCTTTGGCCCAACATATTTGCCGCCTTCATTGATGTGAGTCACTTGAATATTTGGAGGAATCCACACACTTCATAGCTTCATGTAAAATAGACTGAATTGCCAGGTGGGCATACACAGCTGAGAATACTTTGCAGCATCTCTCTGGGCTCTTTGATGTAGTTTCTTAATATGGTCACTATAAGACCCCTCATATTTGTACTTAGAGAAATGAAAACCACAGGTTTCAAGGTTCCAATGCATGGCAAAGACCTGAGTGTTTTAGGAATGTGTTATTGTTACACTTGGCATCTCTTAGGTAGCTGCTCTTCTGGAAGGAGTGAGTCACTATGGAGGCAAATACTGGCCACTGTTCCTTTGCTGTTTAGAGTCAACAGAGAGAACCTCAGGCCTCATTAAGTCTCTTGAGTCTTTTCCTTCTCTACTGTCCCAATCTCACTATCCACGTTTTCAAACCTGGAAGGAGAATGGGAGTTCTTGCCTCTTCCCAGAATCATTATTAGTTTAGTATGAATCACACGGAAGGAGGAAAGGACTCTCACCGGAGTGCCCAGCTGATACTTCTGAATCTATTGTCATTTTCATTATTTGATCTCTTATTTCTATATCATGTTGTCTTCAGGAAAATGTCGTGATTCAAAGTGCTAATGTTCTAAGATTGTATTCAGTCCATAAATGACACTACTCAATTTTAGGGTTGATCCACGCAGATAAGCAATTATATCTATAAGTCTGCCAAAATGTAGACGACTTTGAGAGATCAAGACCAAGGTTGATAGAACACAAAGTAGGCTTGTTCTAGTTTGTCTTCCATTGCTGTGACAAAACACTCTGACCGACACCAACTTGGGGAGGAAAGGGTTTATTCAGCTTACATCTCCCTGGTCACAATTCATCACTTAGGGAGCCCAAGGCAGGAACTCAGGGCAGGAACCTGGAGGCAGGAGCTGAAGCACAGGCCATGGAGGAATGCTGTTCACTGCCTTTCTTCTCTGGCTCATGTCCAGCCTGCCTTCTTATATGGTACACAACAACCTGCCCAGGGTGGTACCACTCATTGTGGGCTGGGCCCTCCCACACTGACCATCAAGACAATACTCCACAGATGTGGCCGCAGGCCAAGCCAATGGAGCCAGTTCCCCAATTGAGGCTCCCTCAACCCAGGTGTGTCAAGTTGACACTAAAGCTATCCAGCACAAGGCTCAAAGAAGAAAAAGAAGTACCAGTGGCAACAAACTGATGCAATCAATATTTAATTAGACGGAACACGGGGATCAGAAAGTATTAGGAATTACTCACAAATTTATGTAACCAGCAAAAGAAGGCAACCATAAAGATTCACTAAACTAACCAGAAAACTCTAAAGCTGAGAGAGTGGTGCAGCCACACTCACCCTGTTAATTAATGGTAGAATCAAGTCTAGAACCATCCTCTCAGCCAGGTGGTGCATGCCTGTAATCCCAGCACTCAGGAGGCTGAGGCAGGAAGATAGCTTTGAGTTTGAGGCCAGCCAGGGCTACACACTGAGTTGTATGGGAACATAGGAAACAGCTTGAGACCCTAAAAATCAAATAAGTGAATAAATAAGACATGATCTTTGAGCCAGGTCTGGTGGTAAAAACCTGTAATCCCAGCACTTGGAAGGCAGAGGCAGGAGGATCACAAATTTTTTTTTTTTTTTGGTCTTTTCGAGACAGGGTCTCCCTGTAGCCCCAGCTGTCCTGGAACTCACTCTGTAGACCAGGCTGGCCTTGAACTCACAAAGATCCGCCTGCCTCTGCCTCCCAAGTGCTAGGATTAAAGGCATGCGCCACCATGCCCGGCTAAGACATAGAGAGGTTGATTACTTCTTTGAGACTGGATCTTGCTATGTAGCCCAGACTCTCTATGTCTTAATTTCCTCTTCTTTTAAACAGGGATGGTAATGACAGCACCTCACAGATTGAAACCACTTAGAACAGGTCCAGCAGACAGTAAACACTGTCTTAGCCACCACCACGACTAGCACCACCATCATCAAAGTTATTGGGATTATTTTTCTTTTCTTCTTTTCTTTCCTTTTTTTTGTGGGGGGAGGTCTTTTTGAGACAGAGTCTCTCTGTAGCTCCAGCTGTCCTGGAACTCACTCTGTAGACCAGGCTGACCTTGAACTCACAGAGATCCACCTACCTCTGCCTCCTGAGTGCTAGAATTAAAGGCATGCACCAGGAACTGACTGAAACGGTGAATCTGGTGGGGTGGGGGGTAGGGAGGGGGACACGGGTCTATATTCAATTTGTAACATAATCTTGTACAATATATATACATATATAAAACAATAAATTAAAAAAAAAGAATTTTAAGGAACAATGTATATTTAATTGATGTGTTTAATAGGTATCCAAATTTGCCCAAACTTTGTCTACATATTATAGGGTATTTTAGGACTTAGTAAAATCAAAAATATCTATATTAAACAACATTGGTTAAAATGTTTTAATAAAAATGGTAATACATTTAAGCTAATTGGAAATATTTTTTAAAAAGGCACACACCAACATGCCCAGCTTTGAAAACAATCTTTTTTAAAAATTTTATTTGTTTTTTTATGTGTATGAGTGTACTGTCTGCATATAGGTTGGTGCACCCATCTTGTGCAATGCTGCGGAGGTCATAAGAGGGTGTGGGATTCCCCCCGGGAACTGGAATTAAAGATGGTTCTTAGCTGCCGTGTGGGTGCTGGGGATCAAACCCAGGTCCTCTGCAAGAGCAGTCGGTGCTCTTAACCTCTAGGCCATCTCTCCAGCCCCTGAAAACAATCTTTTAAGATTTAATTTATTTCTCAGTTTGGGTAAATTTAATGAAAGCTTATGCCTTGGCTCCTGTTTATGGGTATGTGTAATACAACTTAGGCATCTATAGGTCAAAACATAAAAACCTAAAAAAAAAGGGGGGGGGAGGTGGGAGGTGGGGTAGTATCCTTTCTGGGATACAAATGGAAAACTCTGTGTTCCAATCCTATTGATAAATTTTCAATTTTTCTGATCTTGAAACTAACAAGGGGAGGAGAATTTTATGTTCCCACAGGTAAAAATCACCAATCTAAATGCCCTGAAAACAGACAACTTATGGCTATGCAGGAGGACTGGAAATGCCAGCAGAGAGAAGTTGACCCATCTGAACATTAAAGAAAGAGGAACCTCAGAACTGCCTGAGTCACAGACACTGAGCATTCTCTGAATACTATTGGAGTTAACTTAACTGTTTATAATGGGCCTAAGGAAGTTTACCTTCCAGAAACTGAGAAACCTTCCTACCTCTCCCCTTTATAGGAAAAAGAGGAGATCTCCTGAGCCCAGCGGCAGGTGCCGGGGAGCACGCCCCCCCCCCCCCCCCGCCAACTGAGATTAACGAAGAAGGATCTGAAGGAGGCAAGCAAAGCACGCCTTCAACACAGTGAAGAGCCATTCAGGACTCACATTGGAATACAGGCAAGGAGAAGCCCATATGCCAGGATCACGAAGAAGAGACTAACTGGAAAAGTGCAGGATAATCCCAGCACAGAGCTTTACCAACCTGATGGATGACTCCTGGCAGTGGGATCCCCCCAGGGATGCCCCGGACACAGACATCAGAAACACAATTGGGAACATACTTAAAGAACTACAAGATCTAAAGAACAAATTAAAGAACTAAGAAAAGAGAATGAGGACCGAGAGAGAGAGAATGACAAGCTCCGGAAGGAAGTAGAAACAACTGAAAAGATCCCATGCTGAAAAGAAAAAGAAACCAACAAGCAAACAAAGAGCTACAAAAAGAGATCGAGAAGCTCCAAAAAGAAATAGAAACACTAAAGAAATCGAAAAGGAAATGAAAAAGTAAATCAACACTCATCCATTCAAGAGGAAAGGAATGAAAAAAGCCTCAGAAGCAGGATGGAGGAAGCAGAACAAAAGAATATCAGACCTTGAGGACAACACAGAACAACTAAAAACCTCAGGAAAGATTATGAAAAATTTAAAATTGCACAAAAATGGAACAACCAGGAGCTGTGGGAACCTATGAAAAGATCAAACCTCCGCATCATAGGAATAGAGGAAGGAGAAGAATCCCAAGAAAAGGTATTGATCAGATCTTCAACAGAATAATAGATGAAAACTTCCCAAAACTAAAAAAGGACAAACCAATACCAATACAAGAGCACATAGAACTCCAAACAGACAAGATCAGAAAAAAATTCTCCACGCCACATCAAAGTTAAAATGCTGGACACCCAAAACAAAGAGAAAATTCTTAAAGCGACAAGAGAAAAACAATTGACCTATAAGGGAAACCCATCAGAATAACAACGGACTTCCACGCAAACGATGAAGGCAAGAAGAACCTGGAGCAAAGCATTCCCAGTGTTGAGGGACAATGGATGCCAGCCCAGGTTACTATACTCAGCAAAATGTCAATCATAGTGGAAGGAGAAGAGAAATCTTCCATGACATAAACAACTATTGAAAGAATACATGTCCGGAAACCCACCCTTCAGAGAATACTGGAAGCAATCCAAGAACAGAAGAAAGGAGCAACCAACCACAGGCAACTAGAAGGAGAAATCATAAAAAGCATAACTGCAGAAGTAGAAACCTAAATCAAAACCGCAGATGGATATAAGGCAAAAGGAAGCAACACAAAATATCAGTCATAACCTAAAATTAATGGACTAAATTGCCCAATCAAAAGACATAGACTGGGAGAACTGGATTAGGAAACAGAATCCATTCATATGCTGTCTACAAGAAACACATCTTACCTTCAAGGACAGGCACACCTTAAAGTGAGGGATGGAAAAAAATATTCCAAGCAAATGGTACCAAAAAGAAAGCAGGTGTTGCTATTTTTAAATCGTGATAAAATAGACTTCAAAGTAAAAGAAATCAGAAGAGACAAAGAAGGCCATTACATTTTCATCAAAGGAACAATCCACCAAGAAGATTTCACAATTATGAATATATATGCCCCAAATTTCTGGTGCACCAAACTTTATAAAGACAATTCTCCAGGACGCACAAGTCACAGACTAACCCTAGCACACTCATAGTGGGAGATTTCAATACCCCACTGAGTCCTTTGGATAGGTCAACAGGACAAAAAATAAACAGAGAGACATCTGAACTGAACGATATGATACACCAATGGACCTCATAGACCTCTACCGAACATTCCATCCTAATACCAGAGATACATTTCTACTCAGCACCCAACGGAACATTCTCCAAAAATGACCACATCCTGGGACACAGAAGAAACCTCTACAAATACAAAAGATTGAAATAATTTCATGCATCCTGTCAGACCACAGTGCAAATGAAGCTCAACATCAACACCAGGACAAGCCCTCCGGCCACAGAGAACACATGGAGACTAACAACACACTCTTGAATAATGAATGGGTCAAGGAAGAGAGTAAAGAAAGAAATAAAACATTCCTGGAACTGAATGACAATGGACAATACAACACAACAAAATAAATGGGATACCTTAAAAGCAGTCCTAAGAGGAAAATTTATAGCCCTGGGTGCCGTACATTAGAAAAACAGAAAGAACACAATGAATGATCTAACACTACAGTTAAAAGCACTTGAGAGGCAACAACAGATGAACCCTAAACACACAGACAGGAAGAAATACAAAAAGAGCAGAAATCAATGAAATAGAAACAAAGAAAACAATACAAAAATCATGAAGCAAAAAGTTGGTTCTTTGAAAGAATAAATAAGATAGACAGACCTCTAGCACAGTTAACAAAAAGAAATAAGGAACAACTCCAAATCATACAATCTGTGATGAAAAGGGAAATATCACCACGGACAAGGAAAAGATCAAGAAAATTATATGGGAATATTACAAGAACCATATATTCCTATATCCTACCAAGTTGAAAATCCTAGAAGAAATGGATGAATATCTGAAATCTTGGGAATCACCAAAGCTTGCCAAGAAGGAGACCAGCAAGCTTAAACAGAGCCCATAACATATGAGAAATAGAGGATGTAGTAAGAGCCTCCCACTAAAAAAAGCCCAGGCCCAGTGGTTTCACAGCAGAATTCTATAAAACATTTCAAAAAGACTACAAACCATTATTACTGAAACTGTTTAGAAGTATACAATCAGAGGAACTCTCCCAAATTCCTTCTATGAAGCCAACATCACTCTATTACCAAAACCAGGCAAAGACAGAACTAAAAAGGAGAATTATAGACCCATCTCCCTCATGAACACAGATCCAAAATTCTAAACAGAATACTGGCAAATCGCATACAGAACCCACATCAAGAAGATCATCCATCATGACCAAGTTGGATTCATACCAGAGATGCAGGGATGGTTCAACATACGAAATCAATAAACATCATCAAACACATAAACGAATCAAAGACAAAAACCAAACCATCATCGCAATTGATGCTGAAAAAGCCTTTGACAAAATCCAGCAATCCCTTCATGCTTAAAGTCCCTAGAGGGAATTGGATGGAGGGATCATTCCTCAATGTAATCAAAGCCATATACAGGAAACCCAACAGCAATATCATCCTAAATGGGGAAATGACGGAACATTCCCTTTAAAGGTAGGAACTCGGCAAGGCTGCCCCCTGTACATACCTCTCTTCAATATAGGGCTGAAACACTTGCTAGAGCAATAAAGGAAGAAAGGTATTAAAGGAGTTACGAAAATTGGAAAAGAGGAAGTTCAACACTATCCCTATTGTACAGCCTATTTGGATGATATGATTGTTTAACTAAGGGATGCAAAGAAAACTCCACAAAAAACTCCTAGAAATCGAGTACAGCTTCAGCAAAGTGGCAGGATAACAAAATTAACCTTAGAAAATCAATGGCCTTTCTTTACAACACCAAGAACAACGAACTGGAGAAAGAATTTCAAAGAGACACTTCCACCACGAATAGCCTCAAAAACAATAATACCTAAGGTAACAAACTAACCAAAGACACAAAGACACCAAAACCTCTACAACAAAAATTTTAAACCTTAAGCAAAGAAATTGAAGAAGACCGCCAGAGATGAGAAACCTCCCATGCTCATATGGATTGTGAAAATAACATGTAAAAATGTCCATTTTACCAAAACTCTTGTATGAGATTTTTAATGAATCCCATCAACAAGCCCCCAGGAGTTTTCTTCACAAGCTTGGAACAAAAGTTCTTAAATTCATTTGAAAACAAAAGACCACGAATACCAAATCAATAATCCTGAGTGAAAAGAGCTACACAGGAGGGATCTACGATACCAGATTTTAATCTATACTACAGGGCCTATAGTCCTAAAAACAGCCTGATTACTGGTCACAAACACAGCTCCTGTGACCACTGGAACAAAACGAAAGATCCAAACTAGCGACATACAATTCAGGCCATCTCATATTTGACATGGGGCCAAGAAAACCACAATGGAAAAAGACAGCATCTTCAGCAAGGTGTTGGGCCAAAAACTGGATTCACACCACTTGTAGAAGAATGAAATTAAAACCCCTACCGGGCGTCCGCCCTGTAACAAAAGTCAACTCCAGATGGATTAAAGACCTCAAAGCGTGAAAACCCAAACTCTGAAGAGATAGAAGAAAAAGTATGGCAGCAGACTACAAGACATAGGCAAGAAAAGACTTCCTAAATCAACACAGCTGCACATAATGATAAGGTCGACAATTGACAATGGGACCGTCCATCAAATTCAAAAGCTTCTTACAATACAGAAAAGAACAATCGAAGGAAGAGAAGGGATCCACACGTGGGAGGAAACCATTCACTGCAGAAGACATCGGACAGAAGCATTGATTTCCCGAGGAATAAATATAAAACTTACTGGCAAAAACAAAGAAAAAAGGAAACAAGGACGACCGCTGACATAGATGGAGAAAAGAACTGAGCAGGAGACTTCACAAGCGATGAATTAAATGATCTGTGAAATAACACCATCAAATAACTGCATCAAACATCACTAATCGCGATGTAGAGGAAAAATACAAATCAAAAACCACTTTAAGATAGCATATCACTCAGATAAGACTGTGCTAGTGATCGGCAGAAGCAAAATGAGTACCAAGAGAGGGAGAGAGAGTTGGTCTGGGAGGATGATTATATAGGAGGTAAGGGAGAAACACTCAATAACACTGGCTGTGATGGGGATGTAAGCGCGTAACAGGCCACTGATGAAAGTCATGGTGTAGAGAACCCCTTGGAAGAAACTATGAATGAGGAACGTGTGTCCGACCAGCGAACCCCATCGCATAACACTACACACGTAAGAGGGCTCCATGGGCATGTACCGAGGGCAGTCAAGACTTACGCCAACCGGAAGGCGAGATACATTCACAGCCAATTGTTTATTTCATACATCATCTACACAATAGCAAGGCAAATGAGCTGGAACCAGAAAGGGCAAACTAAATGCACACGCAAAAAGTGCCGCCGCACGGGTGGGGACGAGGATGGGAATAAGAGGTGAAAGTGTGGTACTAGAAAAAATGCGACACAATGGAGTTCTAAGGATGCGAGACAGTAGAAGAAAGAACAGAACATCACAAAGCGAGCGTTTTGGGGGTGTGACAGGAAAAATGGCTGAGGGCGGTGAGAGGAAGCATGGCGGGATGGCGAAGGGGGGGTGTACACAGTACAAAACGAAAAGGGGTACCCAGACCGAGAAAAGGACAAACGAAGCGAGATGTGTAGTAGACATCAGGGGGAAACGCCTCATAAGCTGTGGAATGCTAATAGAAAGGGACCAGGAAAACGAAATGGGGCAAGTAACCTGACCAGGTTGGGGGGTAAAGTATTGATAAAAAATAACGTTAAGTGTAGTGCCCAAGGGCCCACGCACCCACGCCGGCCGCCGGAGCAGGACGCCCACAGGCACCCCGCCCCCTAAAGAGAAGACTTCTGTAGGCCGGGGGGGAAGCAGTTTTGACGCGATAATCGGGGAGGTGATATTGTAAAGCGGAACAAGAACAACAACAAGAAAATACTGGGTCAGGGAACTGCCGGATACAAGACGACGAAAAGGAACGGAAAGTAGGTAACTTGAAACAGTAAGAAACTGGGAAATCTAGTCTTGAGAAGAACTAGAAAAAGGAGGATCTAGGTTCCATAGGGGAGGGTAGTCTGGAGAAAGAGGAGGGAAAGGGGAGGGAAGGAAAAGAGAAAGGGGAGGGGGAGGGGGGGGGGGGGGGAGAAAGAGGAAGAGAGAGAAGAAAAGGAGGGGAAGGGGGGGGGGAGGAGGGGGGAGGGGGAGAAGGAAGAAAAAAGGGGAGAGGGGGGGGAAGAGGGGAGGAAGGAAAAAAAAAAAAAAAGAAAAAAGGGAAAGGGGAAGAAGGAAGGGAAAGGGAAGAAAGGGGAAAGGAGAAGGGGGGAAGAGGGAAGAGATGTGGAAGATGGATAGGGAGAAGGGGACAAGAAGGAACTCGATCATACCCCTGCCCATGACTCGAACAGCAGTGTCTGACTACATCAAATCCAAAAAAAAAAGAAAACAATTTTTTTTAAAAAAGTGAAATAAAGGAAAGTAAAAGAAAAGAAGGAAAGAAAAGTAAAGGACGTGGCACACATAAGAAAAAAGGGAAGGGAAAAGGGAGAAGGATTTGAGACACCGCAGACTCAAAAAGAGTAAATGGGTAAATGCACGATTATGAGTGGTTGGTGTTAAATGACACGCGTACTATCTGACACAGGAGGGGTGGGAGGTGCATGGATGCAGGAAACACAAGAAAAACGGCGGGGTCTCTAGATTTGTTAACAAAAATTAATAAATAATTACAAAAAGCTGTCAACCCATGAAGGGAAACAACCTGAACAGACTGGAGTCCAAAATGACAACTCCAAAGAAATTAGACTGTTTTCTTCTCACCCACTTGTGCCCCTTTCCCAAAGCCCAGGGAACAAACTGCGGAAGAGGAGGCATGGTAGATTGTAAGGGCTGCGGAGAGATAGGGTGAATCATGAGACTACAGGAATATAGTCTGGACTCCTGATTGATCAACATGCCTGTGTATACAAGCTTCTCCAACTGGACTATGAGAACCTTGGGTTCAAAATTTGGACATAGATATTTGCAAAATGCACCAATTACCTAATTGTATGACATACTGAGTAACATCAATGTTATCTGCAAACAACTGTGTCATTATATTGTAGAATCCCTTAAAAATAAATTAAAAAATAATAAAAAAATTTTGGTAATTAAGTGAATAAAATATTTTTACAAAAGAAAAAAAAGATTTAATTCATTTCTATGTATGTATATCATTTGCTTGTGTGAGTTTATGCACAGAGATCAGAAAAGGGAACAGATCCTCTGGAACTGGAGTTACAGGTAGTTGTGAGCAGCCATGTGGGTGCTGGAAACCAGACTCAGGACCTCGGCAAGAGCAGCAAGCACTCAACACTGAGCCAGCTCACCAGCCATGAAAAGCTACTTTTCTAAGCTCAGCCAGTATTCTTTCTTCTTTACTAAAGAAACCTGCCAACTGGGGTGGGGGGTCAACAGTAGAGGACTTCGTATACGCAGATCTCTAGTTTCAAAAGAAAAAAACAAAAGCAGGTCCCTAACACTGAGTTTTGAGATTTAACCAGGAACATTTTACACAATGTGAAATGCTAAAGAGGTTTGGATGAAACTGGGTTAACTTCTCCAATTTAGGCTTCTGATTCCAGAGTCGTTTCTTGCCTCATCTCAACCCATTCAAGTTAGATTGAATCACAAAAGCCAGAGACAGAGATAGAACAAGAACTCCTGGGTCTGTCCCATATGTTCCTGTAGGAGTTTGCCTTGCTGTTAACCTTGTTACAACTCAAGATCTATCATAACGAGCATTGGGATGAGTGATGACACAGGCAGAAATGTGTTAAGGAGATGGGTCATGGTGCTGGTATTTAGTGTGATCACAAATACATAGTGATAACTAAACTCCTCATAGTATGCTAAATCTGAATCCACAGTGGACTTAAGAACACAGTTTTGTTTTTTTTTCAAACAGATGTTTCAAATTATGCTTAAAGCAATACATAGCACCTTGGTTACCCAACCTGTGGACCATTACACCTGTGTCCCAGATGGCCCATGAGGGTGGACACGATAGTGACCCTTTTATGCCGAGGCAGCCAGAGCTTCTGGGGCTACTTGCATTCTGACATTAACAACTTCACCCATTGGTCTTACAAATATTACCATCTCTATCCATGCCATGTCATGAAGAATTGTTAACTAAAGTTCCCGGGGGTGTGGTGGGGAGCCATGCCTACTAGGCTGATGAACTGATTAGTACAGAAATGATTGTGGAGAGGTTGGAATGCTACCAGTCCAGAGCCTAATTATCATGGGCTATCTTTGCTCCTTTAATAGCCTTTTACTGCTCACCTCTGGATGTGACCTGACGTCCTTGTGCCTGTTAGGTAAATCTTTTCAGAATGTGCAAACAGCTCTAGTTTCCATTCACCCAGAAGAACGCCATCCCATAGCACCTGCGGCCTCCAGCCCGTTTCCTCCCTTTGCTCTAACCCACCTGATGCTTCCACCAGTTTTTAAAAAGTGTCTTGACTTGTGACTTTCTTTGTTCTGTTACTCTAAAAAGTTTATAAAACTGTTACCACATTGGAACGCCATATTTGGGGTGACCTAAGTCTCTATTCTAGGCCCTAGTCACTCATATTTGGCTCCATAATGAACTATCTCTTATTCTCTTTAAGGTAAGTTGTGTGTTTTTATGGTGAAAGAGAACTGCAGAACAGTGAACAGGGCAAGTTAAGTACTGGAGCATCATTTGAGACACATCAGGGTCTTTGGCCCAGTAACATGTCAAAACAAGATGAATCACCACCTATGCTTAGAAGCCCAACATTTGAGAGGTTGAGACAAGAGACCCTGTCTTAAAAAGACAAAACAAACAAACAAACAGTATCTCTTTAACTTATATTTAAAAATTGTTTTGTCATATCATACACTTTATCATTCTACAAAATTTCTGAAAAATGAAACATTCTCCAACATTTGTTCACCACTGTTGCCCAGCTAAAAAAAAACCTGGGGAGTATGATAGAGTGTTTGCACAAGGCCCTGGGGTTTAGTAACTAACACCACAAAAACAAACAATAGAAAATAACAACAACAACAACAATAATAATAATAAAAGGCCTCATATGTTCAGTTGTTACACCTCTTAAATTAATCTGAAAGTACCTTCTCCTGTATTTTATTGTTTATTTATTTGTTTATTTATTTATTTTTTTGTTGTTTCTGATGTTGTTAGTCTTACAATATAGCCAAAGCCAGCCTAGAACTCACCAAGCTGGCCTGAACCTCTTGATCCTCCTGCTTCACCTCCCAGTGCCAGCTTCATAGGTAGTCTCACTACACCTTCCACATTTCAAAAAACAAACATGTAATGCTCCACTTTATGGAGTGAAGTGTTGTCAAATTGTATCAGAGAAAACAAAACCAATTAAATTTTTCTTTATGTTCTTTTGATAAAAGAAAAGTTATTTAGTAGCTTACGCTGTTTATTAATGCTTAGATTCAGATACGGAGGGCATTTTTTTTCCATTTTTGATACAGGGTCTCCCTTTTTTAATCCCAGCTGGCCTGGAGCTCTCTATGTAGACCAGGCTGGCCTTGAACTCACAGAGATCTGCCTGCCTCTGCCTCCCAAGTGCTAGGATTGAAGGCATGCACCACCATACCCAGCCAGAGAGCATTTTTTAAAATATGGTTATTTACTGGGTATGGAGAGATGGAGAGATGGCTCAGCGGTTAAGAGCACCGACTGCTCTTGCAGAGGACCTGGGTTCGATCCCTGGCACCCATATGGCAGCTGAGAACTGACTTTAACTCCAGTTCCAGGAGAATCCGATGCCCTCTTCTGACCTCTGCAGCACTGCACGACACAGGTGCACCTACTTACATGCACACAGTACACTCATACACATAAAATTTTAAAAAATACATGGTTATTTAGGATCTTTCTCCCTCGGAGTCCCTCCCACTTTTAGGAGTTCTTTTTCAGTTTTCCTTAATAAATCTACATTCACTTTACTCAATTTTTTCCCATTTTTTACATTTAGTATGAGTGTGTATGTGTGTGTGTGTGTGTGTGTGTGTGTGTGTGTGTGTGTATGCCACAGCACATGTGCAGAGGTCAGTTCTCTCCTTTCACTGGGTGGGATCTAGGATCAAACTTCAAGTCATTGATCTTGGTAGCAAGCACCCTTATCTACTGCAGCATCCCACCGCCTCAAAAGTTCATTTTTAAAACTGTAAAATTTAGAAAAAAATCTATTATTTTAGACTAAGTTAAATACTATGAATTATGTGGAGAAATCCTTCTCTGGTCTCCATTGTTCTTCCTATAGAGGGTGTTTAGCTTGGTGGCAGAATGGCTCTTTGATGGGCTGGCATTAGGGAACCATCTTCCTACGGGATAAAGATAATTCCACCACAAGCCGCCCACCTGCCAATGGTGTCATTGAGAAAAGCCCCTGGTCTCCAGAGGCCTGACTTAGATTCCTCCAGGTGAGGGGCTGCGAGATTCACTCTACAGGTGAGGGGCTGCGAGATTGTCGAGCTGAAAGGGATGTCTGTGAATAAGTAAACTGCACTGGCGTTCAAGGTTTACTGAACAGTAACAGAGAGACCTGCCTGGCGTGCTGAAGACCCTCATGCTGTGATGACGCCCCAAAGCACCTAGGGACTAGAGGCTGTGGCTGAAGCAGGGGGAAGAGACTCACCTCACTCCTGGATTCATGAACTCGCTTGGTACCAGAAATGTCCCATTTCTTACAGAGTTGGTTGGTCACAGATAGCATCATAGAGACGCATGCAAGCATGAACAAGCTCCAGCACTGTGCCTGGACTCTCATCAAGGGTCTTCTTCCACTAGGTTGAAGCAGCTGAAAGGGCATGACCATGGAATCCATGACGGGGACCAACTCCAGGGCCCGTGTTTCCCCACTGGGGCAAACCGTTCCCAGACCCGCCTGGGTGTCTTGCTTCCTGGACATGTGCTGTTCTCCACTCCAAGGCAACTTCCTTTACCATTTGGCCCTACAACAGACATTTAGTCACCCAGGAAAAAGGAAGAGTGGCCACAGCCTGTATTTAATGGCTGGTCACTCAGCTGCACAGAGGCTGCACTCTACCCTGGTGACAAGCAGCTAAGAGGGTGACCATCCAGACACCAGCTCCTTCCCCTCACCTTTCCCTTCCCCTTCCCCTTCCTCTCACCTTTCCCTCAGAGCTGGGACAGACATCAGAGCCTCCTTCATGCTAGGCAAGTGCTTCACCATTAAGCTACACCCCCGCCAAATTTCTTTTCAATGGATGCTCATCTGGTTCTAGAGGAAGAAGGAAAAGGCCTTGTGGATAACAATAGACTCTGTTCATCTCAGTTTCTACTTTATGTTATTTATTTTTTATTTCTTATTTTTTATTATTTTACATGCTTAAGTGTTTTGCCCTGTGTGAATGTCAGGGTACCACGTGGGTGCAATGGATATTGAGGCCAGAAGTGGACATGGGATCCCCTTGAACTGGAGTTACTGACATTGCTAGCTGCCATGTGGGTGCTGGGTCCCCTGCAAGAGCAGCCAGTGCTCTTTACTGCTGAGCTTTTCTCTAACCCCAGTTCCTCAACTTCTAACTAGCTGTTCCAGCATCTGCTTGCTGAATCCCGTGCTTTCCCACAGCTTCTCAGAACAGGTTCAGTCTGAGTGGGCAGTTCACCCTTGGTGTGTCTGTGGCCATCCACATCCCTTCTCACATCTCACTGGTGTGTCCTCATCGCCAATGCATTTAACAGGATGGAGGCTGGGTCTGGGCACTCAGATGTATAAGGAAGGTTTCTGATTGAGGAGTCATGAATAAGAATGGGGAGGAGTGGGGGCAGGAGCAGTTAAGAGCACCAACTGCTCTTGTAGAGAACCCTGGTTTGATTCTCAGCACCCACATGTGGCTAAGAACCGTCTTTAAGCTGGGTGTGGTGGTGGTGCATGCCTTTAATCCTAGCACTCAGGAGGCAGAGGCAGGTGGATCTCTGCGAGTTCAAGGCCAGCCTGGTCTGTAGAGTGAGTTCCA